>SMJT01000041.1:774727-890480 GCA_004349715.1 Crucihimalaya himalaica | reverse complement strand
AATTTTCCTCATCATGACTGAACCAGGATGTCCAAGTCGTTCATGCCAAGTTTTGAAAATATTAGTAAACTGCGGGTTTACTGTAATATATGACTCAATCATATTTATTTTTGTGGAATATAATCCAGAGGATAATGCTCGTAGTTCTTCTAATACAACTTTTCTTCCAGAAATTATTGTTGTGATGCAAAGATATTCAATGCCATTTTTGTTCATAGTTTCTAAGTGATATCCATTTCTTCGGATATCTCTGAAACTTATTAAGTTTCTCTGAGATTTAGGGGAATATAATGCATCATTTATTTCAAATTTTGTTCCTCTTGGCATTAGAAAACTGACTCTTCCGGAGCCTATAATAATCTTTGCATTCCCAGATATTGTATTCACGCTTCCGGCGGAATTATTTAATTTCAAGGAGGAGAAGTAGTTTTTATTTTTAAGTATTGTGTGCGTTGTAGCACTGTCTGGCAGACATAAATCTCCATCCTGGATTTCAGATTTTGACATATCTGTATTTGAAAATATTCATAAGAGATTTATTAATAAATACTCAAACAAAGTAAACAAAGCAAAATATTTTACAACACACTTTTAAATAAAAACACATATAACATTATTTTATATAATAAAAACGATGGTAGTTTTAAATCATCTTAATCCACATCTTGTGCGTTGATATCTCCAGGACCAACGAGAAAATCAGAAATGTCGAGATGTGCATCATCATTTAAGCCATTGAAAGAGGGTCCGGTCTCATCAGAGACAAAGTTGGTTTCACCTTCTTTTTCTTTTCTCTTTTGAGATTGCTGATACAGATCAGCCAAATGTTTTGACGTACGACAGGTACGTGACCAATGTCCTTTCATTCCACATCTGTGACAAACATTTTCATAATGTTTGTTCGTTATACCGCCAACATTGTTCTTCTGAGAATTTTTATTAATTTTTCTGGAATTAATATCATTAAAACGGAATCCTCTTCCTTGTCCACGACCGCGACCACGGCCTCTACCGTGTCCATGTCTTTGCCATTTATTATAGCTGGATGATGCAACATTCGCTTCTGGGAATGTAGCAGATCCAGTTGGACGAGTCTGATGGTTTAATATCACAAGTTCATTATTTTGCTCTGCAACGAGCAGAGTTTGCTCTGCAACGAGCAGAGTTTGCATCAGCTCCGAGTAAAGAGTGTACCCTTTTGCTCGGTATTGTTGTTGCAGGATTACGTTTCCTGGATAGAATGTTTGGAGAGTTTTCTCAATCATATCATATTCGTCTACTTTTTCTCCACATAACGCCATCCTAGAAGTGATTCCGAACAAAGCGAAATTATATTCACTTACACTTTTGAAATCCTGAAACTTGAGATTTAATCATTCAGGTTTAGTTTTTGGTAAGATCACATATTTTTGGTGATCAAACCTATCTTTGAGCGATTTCTAAAGATCTGCAGGATCTTCTTTTGTGATGTATTCGTCTTTTAAACCATCATGAATGTGGTGGCATAAAAATATCATGGCTTGTGCCTTTTCCTCTTCCGATGTCGTTTTTATCGATTCATCGATGGTATCGAGGAGTTTTTTTCCTTTCAAATGCTTTTTTGCTGCAACTGCCCATGTCATATAATTTCTTCCGGAAATATCAAGGGCAGCCATCTCGAGTTTTACCAAATTTGACATGATAACTGTAAACATAAATAAACGGTTTTATTAATCATAAATTTTAAATATAAAATATTACGATTATTATTCATAACAGGATTTTATTTAATTTATTTTAAAACATAAAACGCTTATATAAAATGCGCAATTACAAGAAACACAATTACAAGAAACACAATTACATAAAACATTAAAAAAATATTTATGATAAATTCTCCGGGAGTGAATTCTCCAACGGAGATTACATAAATAGCACTAACGATAAAAATTATACTAAGAATAAACAAAAATCGAGACATTCTTCTTGAATCTTGAAAATTCTTTTCTTGAAATCTTGAAAATTCTTTGAGAGTAATTTGAGATTTTTGTGTGAAAGAATGAGTGCAAAATGAGTATATTTATAGATTGCAAAATACTTTTCATTAGCCGTTGCAAATTTTTGAAAAAATTGAAAATTTTTAATGTTATTTTCTAAATATAACAGTTGGAAATAACGGTTCTAAAAAAATCGATCTGAAAAATTAATCAGATAATATTTACCAGTTCAGATATAATTTTATAAAATATACCATTAATTATATTGTATAATAACCACAAAATAAACAGCAATTTATAACATAATTATGATGATAAGATTAATCATATTTTAAACAGTAAATAAATTATTAAGGCGGCAGAGCCGACCATAAATGTAAATGAATAATTAAACGAGTAAATAAATTTTCAGGCGGTAAAATCGACCATTAATAAATAATTATGGTGACAGAGTCATCCATATTAAAGCAGTAAATAAATTGTGAGGCGGCCGAACCGGCCATGAGCAGAAATAAATATTTAGGCGGTAAAACCGTCCATTATAGGGTATTATAAGTATACATATGAAAATTAAAATTATTTAGAGTTATCGTGCTGATAACGTGTTATAAAGTGATACATTTATTTACCTGTATTTTTGGTGGAGAAATATTTTAGAATAAACGAGAAACTTATACCCGTAAAATAACAGATACACTGATATATAAGAGAGAGGGCGAAGAGAATGTTTCTATGCTTCTTCTTTTCGTTTGTTTTTGTGATGATCAAAATGATCATCTAACAATACTTATATATAAGCAATATAAATCTACTGTGTGACGTGGGCTCCTCAAAACTTTCCGAAAAAATTGACAAATGTTTTTGCCGATTTTGAGTTTGCCGACTTTGGCACTTTTTCAACAAAAGGGTTTATTTTCATTTTTACATAGTTTATAAATAATGCAGTAACTTTTTTAAAAACAATATTAAAGGCTCTCGAACTAACAAAGTAAGTCTAATATATTCTCTCTTCAAATATTGATATCGTTGCATATTATATTTTAATAATAATAAAACTAATATACTTTCTACTGTTGAAAAAGTGCCAAAGTCGACAAACTCAAAGTCGGCAAAAACATTTGTCAATTTTTCGGAAAGTTTTGTGGAGCCCATGTCACACAGTAGATTTATGATCCTTATATATATGTATTGTTAGATAATCATTTTGATCATCACAAAAACAAAACGAAAAGAAGAAGCATAGAAACATTCTCTTTGCCGTCTCTCTTATATATCAGTGTATCTGTTATTTTACGGGTATAAGTTTCTCGTTTATTCTAAAATATTTCTCCACCACAAATACAGGTAAATAAATGTATCACTTTATAACACGTTATCAGCACGATAACTCTAAATAATTTTCATATGTATACTTATAATACTCTATAATGGACAGTTTTACCGCTTAAATATTTATTTCTGCTCATGGCCGGTTCTGCCGCCTGACAATTTATTTACTGCTTTAGTACAGATGACTCCGTCAATATAATTATTTATTAATGGTCGGTTTTACCGCCTGAAAATTTATTTACTCGTTTAATTATTCATTTACATTTATGATCGGCTCTGCCGCCTTAATAATTTATTTACTGTTTAAATATGATTAATCTTGTCATCATAATTATGTTATAAATTGCTGTTTATTTTGTGGTTATTAAACAATATAATTAATGGCATGTTCTATAAAATTATATCTGAACTGGTAAATATTATCTGATTAATTTTTCAAATATTTTCAGATCGATTTCTTTAGAACCGTTATTTCCAACGATTATATTTAGAAAATAACATTAAAAATTTTCAATTTTTTCAAAAATTTCCAACGGCTAATGAACAGTATTTTGCAATCTATAAATAAACTCATTTTCACTCATTCTTTCACACAAAAATCTCATATTCTCTCAAATTACTCTCAAAGAATTTTCAAGATTCAAGAAGAATGTCTCGATTTTTGTTTATTCTTAGTATAATTTTTATCGTTAATGCTATTTATGTAATCTCCGTTGGAGAATTCACTCCCGGAAAATTTATCGTAAATATTGTTTTAATGTTTTATGTAATTGTGTTTCTTGTAATTGCGCTTTCTATATAAGCGTTTTATGTTTTATGTATGTTTTAAAATAAATTAAATAAAATCCTGTTATGAATAATAATAATAATAATCGTAATATTTTTTATTTAAAATTTATGATTAATAAAACCGTTAATTTATGTTTACAGTTATCATGTCAAATTTGGTAAAACTCGAGATGGTTACCCTTGATATTTCCGGAAGAAATTATATGACATGGGCAGTTGCAGCAAAAAGGCATTTGAAAGGAAAAAAACTCCTCGATACCATCGATGAATCGATAAAAACGACATCGGAAGAGGAAAAGGCACAAGCTATGATATTTTTATGCCACCACATTCATGATGGTTTAAAAGACGAATACATCACAAAAGAAGATCCTGCAGATCTTTAGAAATCGCTCAAAGATAGGTTTGATCACCAGAAATATGTGATCTTACCAAAAACTAAACATGAATGATTAAATCTCAAGTTTCAGGATTACAAAAGTGTAAGTGAATATAATTTCGCTTTGTTCGGAATCACTTCTAGGATGGCGTTATGTGGAGAAAAAGTAGACGAATATGATATGATTGAGAAAACTCTCCAAACATTCCATCCAGGAAACGTAATCCTGCAACAACAATACCGAGCAAAAGGGTACACTCTTTACTCGGAGCTGATGCAAACTCTGCTCGTTGCAGAGCAAAATAATGAACTTGTGATATTAAACCATCAGACTCGTCCAACTGGATCTGCTACATTCCCAGAAGCGAATGTGCATCATCCAGCTATAATAAATGCAAAGACATGGACACGGTAGAGGCCGTGGTCGCGGTCGTGGACGTGGACAAGGACGTGGCAAGGACAAGGAAGAGGATTCCTTTTAATGATATTAATTCCGAAAAATTAATAAAAATTCTCAGAAGAACAAAGTTGGCGGGTATACGAACAAACATTATGAAAATGTTTGTCACAGATGTGGAATGAAAGGACATTGGTCCGTACCTGTCGTACGTCAAAACATTTGGCTGATCTGTATCAGCAATCTCAAAGAGAAAAGAAAGAGAAGGTGAAACCAACTTTGTCTCTGATGAAACCGGACCCTCTTTCAATGGCTTAAATGATGATGCACATCTCGACATTTCTGATTTTCTCGTTGGTCCTGGAGATATCAACGCACAAGATGTGGATTAAGATGATTTAAAACTACCATCGTTTTTATTATATAAAATAATGTTATATGTGTTTTTATTTAAAAGTGTGTTGTAAAATATTTTGCTTTGTTTACTTTGTTTGAGTATTTATTAATAAATCTTTATGAATATTTTCAAATACAGATATGTCAAAATCTGAAATCCAGGATGGAGATTTATGTCTGGACAATGCTACAACGCACACAATACTAAAAATAAAAAACTACTTCTCCTCCTTGAAATTAAATAATTCCACCGGAAGCGTGAATACAATATCTGGGAATGCAAAGATTATTATAGGCTCCGGAAGAGTCAATTTTCTAATGTCAAAGAGGAACAAAATTTGAAATAAATGATGCATTATATTCCCCTAAATCTCAGAGAAACTTAATAAGTTTCAGAGATATCCGAAGAAATGGATATCACTTAGAAACTATAAACAAAAATGGCATTGAATATCTTTGCATCACAACAATAATTTCTGGAAGAAAAGTTGTATTAGAAGAACTACGAGCATTATCCTCTGGATTATATTCCACAAAAATAAATATGATTGAGTCATATATTACAGTAAACCCGCAGTTTACTAATATTTTCAAAACTTGGCATGAACGACTTGGACATCCTGGTTCAGTCATGATGAGGAAAATTGTGGAAAATTCTAATGGCCATCCATTGACAAACTAGAAGATTTTTCAATCAGCGAATTTTCATGTAATGCTTGTTCTCAAGGCAAACTAATATCTCGGCCATCGCTAGCGAAAATTAAAAACGAATCTCGAGTATTCTTGGAGAGAATACCTGGTGATATATGTGGACCTATCCATTCACCATGCGGCCATTTCGATATCTTATAGTATTAATTGACGCATCCAGCAGATGGTCACATGTGTGTCTATTGACAACACGAAATATGGCTTTCGCAAATGTAGCAAATCAGTTCCAGATGCATTCACAGATACAAAAAGGGTAACAAAATCATATATACCCGCTGCAAATGCTCCATCAAGAATTAATGTTCCTGTAAGAACAAATTGATGGAATAAAGCTAATGAACCTAAAATGCAGTTGAAAAGGAGGAGACCAATGAGTTCTAAAGATAAAAATCCCCGAAGAAAAAAAGTTGGGAGAACCATATGAAAAGATTCCAGAAGAATCAGATAAGAAAAAAGCCTCGAAGTCGAACATGATACAGAAAAATGTGAAATTTCTATTAATTATGCCCAAGATGAAAAATATGGGTTAGATATGAAATTTATGATGAGGATGAAACATTCTCCTTTTCTGTATCCAAAGAAATTGATAACGAAAATGAGGAGCCAGACCAAGGTCTGTATCGGAATGCCAGAAAAGGCCTGATTGGAAGATATGGCAAGAAGCCATGAGAAATGAATTACTCTCACTTAATAAGAGAAATGTATGGACCTATTGTTATTACACCTGAAGATGTAATACTTGTTGGATGCAAATGGTTTTTGTGAGAAAAAGAAATGAGAATATAAAGCCACACGATATAAGGCTCGACTTGTGGCACAAGGATTTTCTCAAAGACCGGGAATTGATTATGAAGAAACATATTCCCCGGTTATGGATGTAATCACATTTAGGTACTGATGAGCCTAACGGCATCGAAAAATCTAGATATGTACCTTATGGATGTTGTGACTGCATACTATATGGATCACTAGATAGTGACATTTATATGAAAATCCCAGAAGATTCAAAATCCGGAAGGATCAAAAATCCCAGAAGAATCCAAGAACATTTGTTCGGTCAAATTACAGCGATCAATATACGGATTAAAACAATCCGGACGCATGTGGTATAATCGCTTAAGTGAATATTTGATGAAAAAGGGATATACCAATAATGTGATATGCCCTTGTGTATTCATTAGAAATCTCAAACCGAATTCGTGATCATAGCTGTCTATGTTGATGATGCAAGAACTCATATGAAAGAAGAGTTCGAAATGAAAGATCTTGGAAAGACAAAATTTTGTCTCGGACTTCAAATAGAGAATTTCCAAGATGGAATATTTGTGCATCAATCAAATTACACTAAAAGAGTGTTAAAACGCTTTAATATGGATAAAGCGAATCCTTTGAGTACTCCGATGATTAATAGATCACTTAATGTTGATAAAGACTCGTTTAGACCTTGTGAAGATAAACGAAGAAGTATTAGGTCTTGAAGTACCTTATATGAGTGCTATAGGTACACTTATGTATCTTGCAAAATTTGTATTCCGGCCGATTATAGCATTTGCTACTAATCTGCTTGCAAGATATAGTTCATGTCCAACGCGAAGACATTGGAACGGGATTAAACATATTTTTCGTTATCTTCAAGGAACAATTGATTTAGGGTTATTCTATTCTAAAAACTCTGATTTTGGTCTAGTTGGATTTGCAGATGCAGGTTATTTATCAGATCCGCATAAAGCTCGATCACAAACTGGATACGTTTTCACTATGGGAGGTACTGCGATCTCGTGGCGTTCACAGAAGCAGACATTGGTTGCTACTTCTTCAAATCATGCAGAAATCATTGCGCTTCATGAAGCATGTAGAGAATGTGTATGGCTAAGGTCCATGACACACCACATACAAGATGCCGCCGGGATAGTCAACAACAAAAAACCAACGATCTTATATGAAGATAACGCTGCTTGTGTTGCCCAGATAAAAGAAGGTTATATTAAGAGCGACAAGACAAAACACATTCCTCCAAGATTTTTCTCCTACACTCAAGAACTCGTGAAGAATAGAGAGGTTGACATTGAATACGTTCGTTCAAGTGAAAACGCAGCAGATCTTTTTACTAAGGCGCTTCCTACTACAACGTTCAAGAAACATATTCAGAGTATCGGAATGCGTCATCTACGAGATTTGTGAAGAATTGATCATATCCATCTTTCAAGGGGGAGTTTACGACACTGCATTCTTTTTTCTTTATCGTGGTTTTTTATCCCACTGGGTTTTTTTTCATGAAAAGGTTTTTAATGAGGCAGTGACATAGTGACGATGGTCTCCAAGGGGGAGTGTTGAAAAAGTGCCAATGTCGGCAAACTCAAAGTCGGCAAAAACATTTGTCAATTTTTTTGGAAAGTTTTGTGGAGCCCACGTCACACAGTAGATTTATATTGCTTATATATATATGTATTGTTAGATGATCATTTTGATCATCACAAAAACAAACGAAAAGAAGAAGCATAGAAACATTCTCTTCGCTCTCTCTTATATATCAGTGTACCTGTTATTTTACGGGTATAAGTTTTCTCGTCTATTCTAAAATATTTCTCCACCACAAATACAGGTAAATAAATGTATCACTTTATAACACCTTTTAGATTTATTTGCTATTTATAAGTTGAATGGCCTGCATTACTAATGCTATTTTTAGTAGAAAATAAAATGTAAAAAGTATATTAGTTTCATTATCTTAAAAATATTATGCCCCGATATTAATGTTTGAAGAGATAGTATAAAATATTCTTTACATATTATTTATAAAATATGGAAAGAATGAAAATAAACTTTTAGACTTATTTGCTATATATAAGTTGAATGATGTGTATTAATAATACTATTTTTAGTATAAAATAAAATGTAAAAATTATGTTATTTTTATTATTATATGCCCCAATATCAATGTTTGAAGAGGAAGTACATTAGACTTACCTGGTTAGTACCAAGGCCTTAATATTGTTTTAGAAAAAGTGAATGCATTATTTATAAAATATGTAAAGAATGAAAACAAAATTTTTAGACTTATTTGCTTTATATAAGTTGAATGATGTGTGTTACTAATACAATTTTGAGTAGAAAATAAAGTGTAGAAAGTATATTAGTTTTATTATTTTTAAAATATTATATGCCCCGATATCAATGTTTGAAGAGAGAGTATATTAGACTTACATGGTTAGTACTAGGGTCTTTAATATTGTTTTTTAGAAAAGTTAATGCATTATTATAAAACATGTAAAGAATGAAAATAAGATTTTTAGACTTATATGCTAATTGCTATATATAAGTTGAATGATGTGTGTTACAAATACTATTTTTAGTAGAAAATAAAATGTAAAAGTATATTAGTTTATTATATTTAAAATATTATATGCCCCGATATTAATGTTTGAAGAGAAAGTACACTAGACTTACCTGGTTAGTACTAGGGCCTTTAATATTTTTTTAATAAAATAAAGCATTATTTATAAAATATGTAAAAAATAAAATAAAGCATTATTCAACTTATTTGCTAATACTATTTTTAGTAGAAAATAAAGTGTAGAAAGTTTAATAAATTTATTATTTTTAGAATATTATATGCCCTGATATCAATGTTCGAAGGAAGAGTACGATAGACTTACCTGGTTAGTACCAGGGCCTCCACCCATGGAACATCTTCGCAAGATGCTCGAGCGAGACTGCGTGTTCAATCAACCGGCTAGCTTGGTCTTCTATGGAGGCATCATCAACCAGTAGCCTGGCATTAATGCTGCGTATGACCTCGGTCCCCTGTAGAGAGGTAATTGCCAAAAAGAACAAAAAGAAATAAATAGCGTTGACTAAGAGAAGAAAGGATAATAAACCAAAAAATAATGAAAAGGGGGCAACGAGAGATTATGCAAACCTGCAGAGCACGTGAGTATGTCTCCTCCACAAAAGGATCGTCGATGATAGTCTCCAGGATGCTCATCAATGTCTCCCTATGTGTCCTCAACACTGTGAGAGTGATTTCACATACCCTCTTGAAGATACCCTCATATCCGGTGATGCCCAAACCATCGATCATGTTCTGTGGTTTGGCAAACCAACATTTACAAGGTCATTGATATAACGGAGGAATAAAAAAAAAACAGAGCACACAGAAACGAGTTGCTTACCTGGGTCAACCTAAACGGCACCATTTTCTGCATAGGCTGTAGTAACTGGTAGTCAAATACGCAATTGAAGTCTACATGAACACAATCCCCTGAAGTAGAGTCGAACAGTATATTATCTCCATGACGGTCAGCAAGCCCAACAGTATGCCCAACCATGGACCAAACTGCTGTGGTGCGAGCATAAGCTACACGTGACCTAAACCAAGCAGTTGGTTCAGGAAACGTTGTCAGGAACCATTTATGGAAAACTGGAGGGAGCATAGGGAGGATCTTGGTCTTCAGCATCTCAGACTTCTTCGCAGATTCACAGTAGTTATACATTTCTCGAATTCGAGAATCTGTTCTCTTCCGACCTAAACTCCCACAAGAAATGTATAAATCTTCTAGAATACTTGTGAGTCCACGTGTATGTTTAACCCACTCCAATATACCACTGTTGTTGGTCAGAGGAACTACTGCAAAGGTGCGGATATATAGCTTCCTTCGCCTGCTTTCGGGATCTTTGGATAGTAAGTGGTTTAGCATCGCAGCAAATTCCATCATCAGAGCATCTTTCCTAAGATCATTTTCGCTCTTGAAGAGGAATGGATACTCAATACCATCACTTCCGACCAGAATAATCTGAATGATACAAAATATAATCTATAGGTAAGGCATATTGCAGGACTAATACTCGAAGATAAAATGTAATTATGGTATGGTATAATGCATACATTAGGAGATATAAGCAGCGAGCAGACCAGAGAACCATATGGAATTAGGTTGACGCTTTCAACCCGTAAAAAATGGAAAAACATACCTTCTTTGGCTTCGTAAGGGATGTAAAAATCTTGGCTTCTTCAACTAGATCAGAAATAGTTGGTAGATCTGAACCAAAAACGCTGTTGTTCATATTTAATGCTGGTAGGCTAATGGTTAGAGATTGTTGAACTGGTATGATGATATCCAGCGGCATCATTCCTTTCAAGGGTTTGACTACAGCCGCTATATTGATACTTTTGGATTTATCATTATTGTCACGGTAGCACAGTTCACTGAAAACATCAGTCAAACTATCAAACTGAACGAACATATTCTTGCATCCGTCACTTTTTTTTCGTGCACCTTGTATGATTTCTGCAGCTGCTTCCTTCCTAGCAGAAACAGAAGATTTTGAAACACCTGCCATAAACCAGAGCCCTTGCTGAGGAAATTGAACTAGCACAGAAGTGATGATCTCTTTAACCATTTGTGCTGTTTCTTTGTTTTGGTGACAGATTCTAGAAACCAACTGACGCAACACAGTTAACCATTGATAGGTTGGCAGTTTCTCTAAGCAGCTCCTCATCAAACTCTTTATCTGCCAAAAGAATAAAATATATATACATATCATATGAGTTGAAAAAACACCCGGAGAACTAAGTATAAAAAAGAATCACTCTTCACCTTCCTATCAATACTTTCCAATTCCTGTTTTTTTGCTGAATCACTCTTTTGGTAGACATTGGCAAACTCAAACCATAGTGTAAGCAACCTCGGAAGAGCTTGATAGAGTTTCTTGTGCCCACTGATAAGGCCCTGAACATAGAAGTACATTCCCTCATATAGGTAATCCCACCCTGAGGCAGAACGCTTTCTTGCATCAACATATAGCTCATCATAATACTTAGCCAAGTGGAAATATCCCTTCTCCCATGGATGCAATTCCTTGACTAATTGGCTGCAAAGCTCTAAAACATTCTTTTGTTTTAAACCATTGTAATGGGTCCATTTGACATACAAAAGAAGAGTCTTCGTAACCTCCTTTTTGTCACTGAAAACATCAGCAGTTGAACTTGGGGGAGCCATCGATAAACTTTTAATAGAGGAAATCAAACTGGACCAAACAACTCCCTTAGGCAGCATATTCATTAGAGACTCCTGTGACTCTGTAATGGCATCGTTCCGATGCTCAGTGATCCAAAGAATCTTTGCCTTTTCCATATGAACATTACGTGCACCAGAAGCCTGAGCTTTCCTAATTGCCGTGCGAGCTAATTCATAGTCTCCAGCCAAACGGCAGAGCTTTGCATATTGAAGCCAACAGTTTCCAACTTGAGCACCAAGCTTAGAGACATCAAAGACAAGCCTTCGGAAAGCTAAGAGAGGTTCCCTTGTCCACAATGATGATTGAGTAAATCTGAGCCGGTTCTCCCAGTTAGCTACTACTTTTGAAAACACCGGATCACTTGTACTAAATGAACCCCCAATAAAAAGCGCCTCAAATTCCTCTAGCTCCCTTAGCAGGTGAAGTTTGACAACAAAAGGATAAGCTCTTACATAGGAGTCCATGCCTGCACAGGCTAGAGGAGCAATTAGAGCTTGTTTGGACATTTCTAGCCTCTCAGCTACAGAGTGTTGACTTTTCTTCATCATTGCTTGGAGAATCTTGCCGAGATCTCTGTCAAAAGAGGCATTACTATCTGAGCTACTATCGAGTAGGCCTTCTTCATCTGCTCCATCAAGATACTCATCCATCAAGTCCCACTTTCCAAGTCTCCATGCAGCTTGTACACCTAGTGTGCACCACGTTTTCTTGTACTCAGGTACTCTGGAAATTAGTCCATCAACTTGAGTGACCATTGTCTGATGGTGGCAAATGTTAAGTAAGCAATTAAGAACATCTGAGTGTCTTTGAACTGATGTTGGTTCCATCTGAAGGGCTTGTTCACATGCAGTAAAAACTTCTGCCCAATTACCAGATTTCTTATCTATCAACAATTGGTCTTGCAAACTTAATGACTTGCTTAAACTTGCAAAGGCCGAAAGACCATCAGGCTCATCAAGGCAGCTGTATATTCCCATTAGAGAAGAAACATCAGCGTTTTCAAAGATGCCTGTGTTCCCAGCTACTGGATTTGAGGAGCCTGACTTTTCACGTACATGGGATTCGAGGTACATCAATGACCTGGCATAAGCTTGACACCTGAATGATGCCTTAGCAAGCTTCTCCTTGGGAATAGCAATCAAAAAGTCCAACACTTTTTTACATTGTAAACGAAGTTTCTCCTCTACGTTATCTTCTGTAGCAGATTCGCCTGATGACTCCTGTTCGTTATCTTCTGTTGCAGATTCGCCTGATGACTCCGAAGATGATGAGAGTGACGACTCCGAAGATGATGAAGTTGAAACGCCTGCTATTCCCTGATTCACATCATCAACCCATTTCCCAAGGTCATCGAGAAGCGTGAAAACAGCTTGAACACAAACTGCACTCTGGCCAACAGCAAAACTGTTTTCTGATGCAGCAGGATCAAGAACAGAAAGGATCTCTTCCTTAATGCCTTCTTCGTGTATACTTGTATTTCCAATAATATCAAGAACCAAATATGGTAAAAGATAAGTAGCTGTCTGCATATCGTGATACACTATGCCTAGGCAAGCCTCAAATATCATCTTTCTACTGGATTCATGTGAATATGTAGTCATTTTCTTTATCCAGTCGGATACCCACCTTCTAAATGACATAGAAGACCGATGAATTGGAAAATCTGATTCAGGGCTAGAAAGTTTTGGAAGCTTATAATTTGAAGTCAAGCAGGGAGCTATTAGTTCTTTAATCTCGTCTGAGAACCGGTGACACAGTTCTTCTCCCCGTTGTTTCTTCGCTTCAGATCCACTAGAATCAGATACATCGTGTGGCACAACAATCCCAGCTAATGATGGCGTACAACCAGCAAACTTTAGTAAATCCTGTATGGCAAAGGCAGCTGAGTCTTGTATGATAGTATCCTGTGCAGCTCTAAAAGCTCTTGCCAAGTGTTTGTGAATGAGCTCAAATATAAGATCATCATCTGAGAATAGGATTTCAAAATGATTGCATGAAACAACTCTCAGTTTGGCGGGGTCAATAGCACCTATTGCTCCAAGACAATCTGCATAGACTAACTCAAACCTCTGACCCACCGTAGTTCGTGATTCTTCTGCACAACTCTGTAGTAAAGATGTGATCAAGGAGCTCAAGATCTCCATGTCTGAAATAAGTTCGTCAGCAATAGGTGCAGCAACACCTTCATTTCTACAGTACAGCAATTTTCTTAGCTCACATGCCACCATGTACCTGACATTCAGGTTCTCATGTTCCATACCAATTACAATATCCCGTAACTGATCCTTCAGGCTCATTGATCCACGTGCTTCTGCAATAGCTTGGTTCAATTTTGCTAAAGAAGGTATGGTAGGTAAGCTGGGAATCCCACAGAGGTGCTGCTTTTGTAGATCTCTATTCTTCAAAACTAGTGCCTCAAGAATCTCCACCACTTTATGGGGACATTCCTTCTCTCTTTCTAAGAAGGGTATAAATGCCGCAAAAACCTGAGAGATCACATACTTTATGCTAGATAACGATTGGGCAGCCATCTTGTTTGTTAAAAAATGCATGATCGAGAGACCCTCGCTCTGAAGTGCATCTTTTTCAATGGTATGCATAAGGAGAACCATAAGCTTCGGCACATGTGTGCTGAGATACTCGCCCATCATCTCAATGACAAGCTTAATACGCGGCAATGCTTGTACCTGAAGAAAAAAATCGTCTGCATGAAGCATTTTTCTGTCAATACTGTTAAGGAGTCCAGGAAAATAGCTTTGTAAGAATCCAGGAAGATCTTCTGTATTTGTTAAATCTTTTGAGATCTTCTTTATTGCATCAGGCAGCCTCTGTATCCTGCATAAACAGAGTATTGAAATCAAACAGCATGTCATAAACCACAAACAATCACCAATTACCAATTACCAATTTCTGCTTAAAACGTCCGAAGCTACGCAAGAACATACCTTCTATTTGTCTCGGATGTATCAGCAATGTCCACAAAGTACACGAGCTCATCTAAGAGTGCAGGTAATGCAGCAGAAAAAAATTCTTTGTTGTCAGAACCAATCTGTGAGTGATACAATTGCAAAACTGCGAGGAGATTCTTCTCTTCTTTTTGATTCAAAGCAAAAGCAAGAACTCTGGGTAGCCAGTTTACTAATAGAGGTACCACTTCTGTGTCTAATAACTTGGCCAGTTCGTTCAAGGTATTGGCTGCTTGAGCATCTTCCTCCCAATATACCAAGAGCTTAGGAAGAACAACAGGGACCATTTTCCCCACAAGCTCTTTAGTATCAACACCCAATACAGCCTCTGCAAATTCTCTTACGACATTTGGACGGCTGGTCAGCTTGACGGATAGATTGTCGAACAACTTCTTTTGAATATCAGCAGCTCTTGAAAGTAGCATCGCTAATCCTCCTTTTTCATGTATGTAGCATGACCGATTTATTAACCTTGACGCATATGATCGGAGGATGAAGTTGGGATGATCAAGCTGATCAATCAGTAGGAAAAGTGAAAACAAGAAAAGCGCACTAGTACTATCAACAGCTACCATAACTTGAGCTGTCGATTCCAAGAGAGTCTGGATGACATGAGGATCCTTAGCTTTTCTTAGAGAATCCTGAATCAAATCAAAAATATCCTCTCGCAGCTTTTCTTCTGACCATTGTCAACAAGAAACAAACAGCTCATAATTGGATGTTGTACAAAGATACCGATCTGAGCACTGAATGCTTCTCTTATAACCGTATTTTCATGAAGTAACAGATCTTCAATGCAACTTATCCATCGAGTCTTTGTCCGGGTCAGGATATCTGGGGGAATGTGGCCAAGAATTCTTCGTATTACTTCTATACAGGCTAGTTGAGTCTCTTCAGGAGAGCCATCAAGGAGAAGGCGAAAATATAAGGATTGAAGATCGGAGTAATCACACTGATGGCCTATTTCCGTCTTCCCCACCTCCGGAGTCATTATCATTTTGAAGTGCTTCTCATCTTGCCTTCTGATAAAGTCATCACACTTTGAACATCGGAACCCTCGAGGTAGACAATTCAGAGTCTCATCTTTCTTTATATCTCGATGTAGTAATAATTGGCATGCAGTTTTTTCTGAGCCTGTAGTACTTGATCCATAAAGGCACGATAAGAAGCCAAGAGACTGAGGAATGGTCTTCTTAACCATCAAATGCTCAGTTTCCGAGAAACCCCTATGAATATAAGACAAAAGAACAGTTAAGCTATGTCTTTATTAGGAACTGTGAGTATAAATTTGGAATATGTTGTCATTTTCTTCACATCAACTTACTTTAGCCTCCGGAATATATGAGGAAGGACATCAAGGTCAGAGAAAAAAGCGCTCAGTGGCATGGAGATAACAGCGACAGCTTGCACTTGTTCAGAATCATCAGAAAGAGCCGAATCGAAGATACCAAAATCACTCTCACGTAAATGAAGCTTTGCACATATCCCCACAGATAAGCACTTCGACTTTAATAGAGAATTACTCTTCTCAAACAAATCAGGTTGCGTCCAAGGAAGCTTCAGCAAGACTTGTATGTCCTTCAAATCTTCCTCTTTACTTGTATCATCATGTAAATCTGATGACAGGGGAATACATTAAGAATGCTGGATCCAATACTGGTATAAAGCAAAAGATGACCACACATTATTTGGCACTGAAAAGAAAATGTCAGACTTCATGGACAAGGAAAATTACCAGGCATGAGAAGCATATTGTCAATCCCTTCCAAGTAGATAGAAATATCGATCGTGGTAGAACCCAATTGCTGACGATGAACATCCAAATCTTTCAGAAAAACTGAAAATGAAAACGCTAATAAAGAATAGGGACTGGGTAGTTTCTGGTTACCTTCTTAGCAATCCAGCGAATCGAGACATACATCTGGTGAAACAAGCTAGAAGCTATGCCAGTCCAGGAACATGAACAAAATGCATTGGTGAGAATGCTAAGTGCCGCTATTGAAGTTTCAGGTCCAGGGAGGCTTTAAAGAATTTACAGTTGAAATAAGCATCTCACGCAGACTAGCAGTATCTTCTCCATCAGTCTCATCGACAACCTCAGGAGCTAAGCAAATTTCTTGTTAAATACCAGCACTAATTTTCTGGCGCTTCCTACTGTAGTAGGTACTTTTATCCTTAATATGCCTTTTTTGTCCAACGTTAATATCCTTGACATGTTTATCTGCTGCTGTATGACTTGCATCAGGTCCAAGAACAACAAGAACTGCTTTTAAACATTCTATCAACTGAAAACAAGGCTCTTGATGACGGAGTAACTTTAGAAGGGAATGTAGCTGCCAAATATGAGGAGGACAAGATTTGACAACTCGCACATATGCACTGCACAGGGAAGCCTACATACATAAATACCCAATATGGTTTCCCAATAAGTCGTTGAAATAGCAGTAACGAAAAGAAAATAAAGAGACGTGATCAGACATTCATCAGAGTGTCCAAATATACCTTAAGCTCCTCGCTCTTTGTTCTTCGTAATGCATGAATGAAGACCAACACTAAACTTTCTGCAGTTTGTTTGACAGTGACATCAGAACAGTTCAAATATACTGTCGTAAGGCAACGTCCAATGGTAGAATCATAAATCGCATTCCTGTAACACAAACCCAGAATTTGAAGTTCAAAGTGAAAGTAGGTCTTTTTTCATAGTAAAAGAAAATTCACTTAACTAGTGGAAAAAGGAGTCACATGTTGGGGGCACACACCTGTATACAGGAAGTCCTGCTTCATCTGCACTTAAAAGGATGATGATTGAGATGTTGAAACTAAGGACTGATCCGACAAGAGAAGCAAATTCAAAGCATGCCTGCCATATAAAATCAGATTTGAGGTTAATGTCCCCAAAAACCAAATCTTCAAAGAAAATTAAATGCACCAGTTACACTAGACAACTTATCAGATAAACCATATGAAGAAATAGCAACTCACCATCTGCACATCTTCATCACTACAGCGTACGAAAGAACAAGCAGCCTTAATGAATGAGGTATGAATGAGACCTTCAACGTAGTGTGTCCCCTCAGTTAGGCTTCTACAGATGAGTTTTAAGATACAAATAGCAAAAGTTTGCCATCGTTTGTCTCCCAATAGGTTCAACAGAAGACCATCCCCATATTTGGGCTTATTAGTATCTGGCAGATCAGAGGTACGCCAAGAATCATCCCGAATTCCAGAAAAGCACATACAGAAACACGTAAATTGACCGAGTCCAGGGTCATTGGAATGAAGTGATGCAATAGGTTGCAAATCTGGACAGCATACAAAAGGCACGTTAGTCCAGTGAAATTGAAGGATTTTTGAACCAAAGAAAATATTAAGCAACTATCTCCAATTATGAGTTGGTCCTTCTAACATAATTTGCACTTATGGGAACCAGATTTCTAAACAACAACATCAGAACCTCCTTGAATTTGACCTGAAGAGTTTAAGTTTTAGAAAAGAAAAACTGCCACGAAAGTTGTTACCAGTTGGAGAAGAAAGTTGTAAATCGCGCCTCTCACCTTCAATGGCCTTCATGGCGTCATGGAAGAACATCCGGTACACCTTCCTTGAGTTGGAACGCAGCAACATTAAGAGAGATCCAACAGTTTCGAGCATTACTCCTCGCACAGGACTGCAATTGGTTAACAAGAGAAAACATTAAAGCGAGTGAAGACGACCTAGACGGGAACTAGCACACCGAATCTCTACTCACACAAATTCTGGTTCAGCAAAGACGAGCATAACACGACCAACAAGCTCCAGAACATCAGCGTTTAACGTTACACCGAGAAAAGAGACATCGGTACTGAAAAGATACGGAATGATAGTCCGAAATCGATGTCCCGGTGACAGGTCTCCGGCGAGACGTTGACGGAGCTCGTCAAGATAAACCTCGTTCGCCATTTTTTTCTCTTCTCTCTGGCTCGATGAAACCGTATGAAATTTTTTGAAACAAAATTTTCTCTCTGGAGCAAGAAATTTTATGAAAAAAAAATGTTTCTAAAAGTTATTTCCAGCCAAAGGTTTGATCACCACGATTAAACAAAATGATCAGCCATCGTTGTGTTTTTTTTTTTTTTAATTTGTTTTACATATTTCATTTTTATCGAAATCGAAGAAAATTACAGACCCAACCTAAACTATCTAAACCCAGATCCGACAATCCGACCCAACCCCAAATCATTCGGATCCATATAAAACCCAAAAATTCATCCGCATTATTAGTTCTGGGCATTCGGCGAATACGGGTTATTCGGATCGAGTTAATCGGTTTTAGGAAAATTCGGTTTTTGAATCTTTTTACCGAATTGCACCGAATTAAATTCTACTTTGGGTCGGTCGGTACTCGGGTTAATTGGATCGGTTATCTTAAATATTTTTGTTTCCAAAAAAACCCGAAATTGGTTTGAATTCGGGTTAAATAACCCCAATTCAACAATTACAAACCGCAATTGAAACTGATAAGCTAGTAATACAAGTTTTACAGAACTTTACATTGATAAGTTTTACAGAACTGCTAAGCTAGCATTACAGAACGTTACCATAGCTTAAGTAGTTAGTAAACCTAAGCTAAGTAAGCTAAGTTGTCAAAACATGCTAATTTGCATCAAAAAGTAGTCAAAAGAGCAGCTTCAAGTCAGTACTATCCGGACTCCATTGTTAATGCTGCTAATCCGCATCAAAAAGGACAAAAGAGCAACTTCTTACATATCTGTGCACAATAAAAAGTTAAAAACCATAGCAAAGACTTAGATAGAGACTTAACCATGACAATTTAAAGCAAATGAGAAGAATGATAGAGACTTAAAGTTAAACCTGCCATAGCCATACTATTAACTATTTGGCCTTCAGAATCATGTCGGTGTAGTTGCATTCCGAGCATTGATATGCTCAAATATAATACCCTAAAGTATCTAAGCAGTAGATGTAGTAATCCTAGGGGTCGAACCACAAAAACTCAAGAATTCACTCAATAAATATTAAGACTCTAATTAAGCTAAGCGAACAAAGTAATGCAGGAAATAAACAGCAGAATATAAAAGTTGTGAAATTCAATGGAGGAAAAGCGCTAAGCCTAGGGAAGTTCTCCGGTAAATCAGAATTGCAGATCAAAAAGAATGTCAGGAGGATATTAAGCACTGTTCTTGAACTTGAAACACAAATGTAAAATCAACTAACCGTCGCTGCGAAGATTATCTATGTCTAAACCTAGAATTCCAAATTTCTTTGCAAATCCTATGAATTCAAACAAGCATTAATGATCAGGTTCAATTGTTCACAAAATCTTAAACCAAATTTCTTTGCGAATAGGTCTTTTGCTCATCAAACATTAGTTCAGGCAATCAATCACACTTTCGTGCCAATCAAACAACCTAAGATCAGATTCTAGGTCATGAAGCTAGAATAAGCAGTAATCACAAGTCTAGATGAAGAACTCTAGTAAATTTCTCCTATCAATTCAGATCAACCTAACAATTCATCAAACACCTTTGAATAACCCTAAACCTAACAAGGAATCTACTCAGACATGGTGAATGAAGCAAACATCATGAATAAAATAGATTGCATAAAATAAATCAAGAGTAAACAAGGGTTCAGAATTATCTCCCACAAATCCCGTAACCAATCTCTCTCAAAGTATTCAGAATAAAATCAAGTCTCCCTCTCAGAGTGGCTAAAAACCCTAAATATAATGCTAAAACACGTTCTGGGCTTAATTGTAAATAATAAAATCTTTAGGGCCAAGTTGCAGACTCTTCAGACTTGTAAAATCACGTGTTTTCCTTTCCTGCAGTCGTTGTCGATCGATACCGGGTTGGTGTCGGTCGATACCAGGACTCTGTGCTCGCCAGACTGGACTGTCTTCACAAAAATTGGCATAACTTTTGATCGCACCGTTAGAATGGCCTCAAACCACTTCCAAATGAAAGCTAATCCAAAGATCTGTCTTGTATCCAACGGTGGGAAGTAATTCAGCAAATGCCAAAAAGCTCCAGAATGCTCCAATATCTCCAATTTTGCTCCAAACGTGCCAAAACCTGAAAAGACTCAAAAAGACTACAAAAACACTAGAATGACTCTAAAAACAAGACGTATATCATGGCTAAAAATGGGTAAAAACCATGATATATCAAGCATCTACAAACAAAATAAGAGAATCAAAGAACAAACAGTAAAGACTAAAGACTGGCAGGAATTAAGAAAATGAATAACTAACAGAACAATACTTACCAAGAGATTCAAAAAACTCAACCTCTTCCAACATTTGAACCAAGTTTGCTACTTGTACTTGTGATTTATATGAGCACTTCAACCATTGTTGCGTTCATAGCAAAACCTCCACCATGTAAGGAGTTAAAGAACTCCTATAGGGATCCAGCACTCGACCACTTGTACTGAAAGACGACTCTGAAGCAACTAAAGAAGCTTGAATGACTAAGACATCCCTAGCAAGTTCTGACAGAATTGGGAACTTCAAATTATTACACCTCCACCAACTGAGAACATCATAAGCCATACCAAAACTATTCTCAACTCTTACCTCAGTCTTTTCTGTCAAGTATATTTGCAACTCTGAACTGTCTTCTTCAGTTCTCCCTAAGACATTCATCTTATTGTAAATAGACTAAATAGACTCAATAAGCTACAGTCATCTTCATCATCAGATAACTCACACATGTTTCTCTGTGGCTGAGATGATTCTACATGAGCTTCAATGTTTACTGGTTTGGACAACCTAACTCTATAATCCTCATACATGTTTGACATTGCAATTAAAACTGAAGCATAAAGTTGCCTACTCTCTATGGTATCCTTTCCATAGAGCTGATCAAAGCAGAGGGAAGCAAACTTCATTTTGTTGAGAGGATCAAAGACACTAGCCACTATCACCATAGGATTCATGTTAGTCAAGCCATCCCAGTACTTCTCAAACTTGTCCCTCATGACATAAGCTTGCTTTCTGATCTCCTCTTCCGGATTGGTACACTTAGTGATCAGACTCCTCTCAATATTCACAATTTAATAGTAAGCCAATGTAGAGGAGACAATGTTAGAAGCAGAGAATGACAAAGTACACTTATAAAATATTTTGAAGAACTTGACTAACCTTGAAACTTCCTCCCAGTTAGAAGAAGTTGGTGGTCCAACTCTTTTCAGCTTTGTCTTCTAATATTCTTCCAAGAAGTAGTCACAGTAGAGCTTGTCATCAGCCATCATCTTCTCAAAAGCCACCTTCAACTTCAATGCAGAGTTCAACATCAGGTAGGTAGAGTTCCATCTTGTTTTGACATCTAATGGCAAGTTGCCTCTACACAATTTTCCTGTGTCACACCTCAGAGCAAACGACTTAAGTCTAGTGTATGATGACTTGACATACTTAACTACATTCCTAACTGCAACAATGATAGGCTTCACCTTCTTTAAACCATCTCCAACTATCAAGTTAAGGATATGTGCGCAGCAACGAATGTGTAAGAATTCACCATCTCTAACTAATGATTATACTCCTCTCAGCCTTAAGTGATCCATAAAAACACTCAAAGCAACATCATTATTCCTAGCATTATCAACTGTAACGAAAAATACCTTCTCAATTCCCCAATCATCTAAGCAATCAATCAACTGACCTGCAATAGTGTCTCCTTTATGGTCTGTGAGTACCTTAAAGCTGAGGATTCTCTTCTGCATTTGCCAGTTAGCATTGATCCAGTGAGCTATGATCACCATGTAGTTGTAGGAAGTAGTCGGAGACGTCCATATGTCTGTAGTGAGAGAAACCCTTTGTTTCTCAACACCAAATAAGGTCTTCAGAGCTGCCTTCTCTTGCAGATATATCCCCACAATGTCTCTAGTACATGTTCTTCTAGAGAATGGCTTGTAGAGAGGGATGACATTGGCACAAAACCTCTTCCAACCTTCAGATTACACAAATGAGAAGGGTAACTCATTCACTACAACCATCTCATTCACTGACCTCCTAAACAAATGTGGATCATACTTAACCACCTTCGAATTCCCATTATTATCACCACTTAGAACCTTATGTTTCTCCTTTTCTTCCCAATCCTTGTACTGTTTACATCTACCTATGTGGCTTATCATCGGACTAGTGCCTACTGTCTTTGAATCACAGGCAATCTCTGCACCACAATACTTACAATAGCTCTTCGATAGATCCTCATCCCTTTGCAGAAAATGCTCCTAGACTGGTGCTCTTTTAGCATACTTCTTCCTTGGTTTCGTTGCCTTAGCAGGTGCTTTACGCTTGTTCCCAGTTTGAACCTCTTCTGCAGTTTCATGTTGAACATGAGGCTCCATGTTTGACTCTGTAGACATCTACAAAATAGACAAAAAATTTCGGATTAGAAACCAAGTTTAGTCTCTATATAAGACACACATACAAGACAAGGCACAATGAATACAAGACAAGACAAGAGAAACAATGAATACACAGAGAGCATAAAGCAATGAACCAAATCTATACTTATGAATACACAGACACAACACAACTGAGCAATGCTCCAAATCCATGCTACTAATCAATACAATTTAGTACACAACAATGCTCCAAATCAAAGCTCCAAATCAATACAATACACCCTAACCCTAACCCCTAATCAAATCGAGTCACAACAAATGCATAAACAAACATACACAAGAAATGCTCCAAATGCATGCTCCTAATCAATACAATTCAGTACACAACAACACACCACAACCCAAACATCACTTGAACCCAAATTAAACCCTAAATCTAACCATAAAATCAAATCGAAATCGAGAAACACAAACAGACACAACACAACAAATGCATAATCAAACCCAGAAGAAGAAACAACAATCCATGATTTCGAGGTTGAAAACTTGAAACCCTAACCCTAAAATTCTCCAAATCGATTTGGAGAATTTTAGGGTTAGGGTTTCAACCTCCAAATCAAAGATTATCGAGGCCAATATAGAGCTTATAGAGCAGAGAATCAAATGATTAAGGACAAAGAAGAAGAGGTTACCTCGATTACAGCTTATGGCTAAGAGAGTAAGAGTCGTGAACTTCAGAAAGAAAAGTCAAGAGATTGAAGACCAAAGGAGTAAATGTAAATCAGTAATTTTGAGTGAAAGAACTAAAGACTAGAAGATGATGAAGAAATGATGGAAAAGAGGCATTGTGATAATCAGATCGGAGAAGAAGTCGTCGGAATCGATGTTCGATTTCGCATCCAGCGGAGAGACAAAGGGGGTAGAAAGAGAAAAAATTAGGGTTAATGAGGTGTTTAGCCTTATGTATGGCTGCTAATTTGCGGTTTACCCTAAACCGATCAGATCCGATTACCGAACCGATTAAATCCGAATTCTGATTTCTGATTTGAATTTAGCCAAACGGTTTAATCTCCTCTAAAATTTCGGCTCCGATAACCGAATGAATCGGGTTCCTCGGTTTGGTTTGTCCAGTTTTCACCGAGAGCCCAGAGCTACGCATTATCGAACGGAACCGTTGCGCCTTTCTGCCTTCTCTCTATTTCTCCATTGTCGATATTATGCCTCCTCCTTCATGCCTTCCCGTCGTCACGCATCTCGCCTCTCCGCCGTCGAATTGTTTAGTTCCAAGCCTTCGGCCAAACTTCTTCTTTTGTTGCTTAGGTTAGTTACAAACCCTCGCTGAAATTCTTCTTTTGTTGATTAGATTAGATTGTGACTAAATTTGCTTGTTGTTTCTACCAAGTTATGGCTTGTGTAAAAAAAGGTCGTGGCCCTTTTTATGAATCAACAGAAGGGGGAGTTCATAAGTCAATTGAAGCGAATGAAAACGTGAATGAAAAAGAAAACGTGAGAAACTTTAATGAAGGAGTAGAAGAGAGAAAACTTGATGGTGATGAAATCAGGGAGAGTCCAGCACCAATAGCGTCTAACGCTGAGGTATCCCTACTCCCCATTAGATAGAGATTGATGGAATGGTCCAACAAATACAAGTGGCGATTATTTATGTCTAATTTGGGCAAAACTGGAACAAGTAAAAATATGTGTTTAAATTTTCAGGAAACTGAAGAGAATGATGCGACTGAGGAGAAAACGTGAATGAAGGAGAAAACTCCACTGAAGAAGAAATCATTTATGTGGGGATAGAAGATGATGTTCAAGATGATGGTGGTGAAACCAGGGAGAGTCCAGCACCAACAGCCCCGTCTGACTCCGATGTACATAATTCCCATTAGATTGAGAATTATGTGTATGGTCCAACAAGTGCACTTGTAGTTTATTTTGTGTGCTTGGTACACTTGTTGATAATTGGATCAATTGAGTATATAATTTGTGTATGAATTTGCGTGAGACAAATGATGATGATTTCCAACCAATGAAGCCTGAGAAGCTATTCTTTCGTCCAAGCTCGTACACCAAGGCATGTAAGATAGGAACAAGGCAAACAGTAGAATACATAAAGCACATTTCAGAAGAAATAAAATGGTTCCAAAATCATTATCAATTTAAGCATATATTCCACATGCCTAAAGAGCCTAACCACATAACTCAAGGCATGTGGATGCTTCTGCTTCACACAACTTTTACAGAGATGGAAAGAGTGTTGGTTTGACAACCATGATTAACCAAAAAAATGTAAAGACACTTTTGGGGATATCAAGTTTGTAAAAAGGCTGTTTGGAAGGGAGAGTGGAATAAAAATCAAAGATGTTGAAGAGAAGCTGGAACAAATGAAGAGCAAGAGGTCTGTAGACATGAAGAAGATGCTTATCTTGTATATCTTATGTAAAATAGTGAAAGCAAAGTCTAAGGCTGATGGAAACATAAATGAGTTCCTTATTAAAGTTGTCGATGACATTCATGCTTGTGAGAAATTTCTCCGGGGGCGTTATTCATTTGATGACTTCATACAAGGGATCCATGTAAGGGATCCGAGGAATGATGAAGAACTTGAAAGGCTCAATGAAAGCAAAAGCACATAATGGCTTTTTTGGATTCATTGTTCCACTGGAGATAAGTTATGGATTCATTATTTTAAGTATTAAAGTAATAGTTTTATGGACTGACTCATTGAGATATTGTTGCTATATGTGTAGGATTATGGCATTTGAGTGTATCCCACAGTTTGGTAACAAATTTCGAAAAGCTATTCCCGCAGAGAAAGAGTGTCTAAGGATGTGCAAACACAAGTTCTATGAAAGTTTCATGAAAGCTTTTCCATTGGAAGACAGTAATGATGCGCTTGGAAGCACTAATGTAATATTTTGTGAGCTTTCTTTACTATAATTGTATTTGTTTGCATTTTGAATTTAATTAAAACATTTTGATATTGTCAGGATATTAGTAACATCTTGGAACCAGACAATGAGGAGAAAACTCTTTTGGCCTGAATCATAGACAACGAGGTTGAAGATGGAATAGGTTGCATTGATCATGTTGTTGATTCTTGGAGAGAGCGCTTAGTCGTACAAAGAAAGAAGATCAAGTGGAAAGATATGTATGACATGGATGTGGGTTCTCGGAGTGGTGTGTATGAGAATGTTGAAGTCCCTGAGAATGTTGGTGTATGTATTCTCTCATTAAAGGAAGTGATGGAAAAAGGGTTTCATCAAATGATGGAGAAGTTTGATGAAATAGATAAGAGAGTGAAAGATCTTGAATATTGCGTTTCATCGCTGCTAGACAGAGGTGAAGAGAATGGTGGGCGTCCGAGGATATCAAGTTATTTTGTATTTAACTTTGGTGAGTATTCTGGTTAACCTTGATGGAGTTATTTATTCTTTTTTTTTTATGTCCATTTGAAATTTGGTTTGTTTTTGATTTTCATGAAGATGGTGAGAAAGAGAAAGAGATGAAGGAGAAGCAGGAAACAGAGAAAAATGAGAAGGAGAGACGAGAAAAGGAGAGACAAGGAAAAGATAGCGATAATGAGAAAGATGAGAGTGAGCTAGAGAAGAATGGGAGTGAGAATGAGGAGGAGCAAAAGAATGAGGTAATTGAGCAGAAGGAGAATGAAGATAAAGTGAATTAGGAGAATGAGAATGAGCAAGAAGGAGACTGAAGAGGAGAATGAGCAAGAGGTGACTGCGGAAGAGAAGGGGGAAGAACAAGAGGAGAAAGGAAAACATAAAAAGAAGAACATGAAAGAAAAGAAGAAGAAAAACGAAAAGAAAAAAAGAAGAAGAAAAACGAAGAAGAAGAAAATATAATAGAATCTAGGAAGAAGTGAACAAGGCAACCATCCAAGATGTTAAGGACACCTTATGAACAAGGCAAGAATAAGTGAGAGAGAGTGAAGTAAGAGATTAGTTTGATTGTTTTTGGTTGTAGTAAGGAGGTATTATGGTGTTTTTATGGACTTTTTAGGTATTATGGTGTTTTTATGGACTTTTTAGGTATTTTGGTGAGTTTTTATGATGTTGAGACAAGAAATAGTTCTTGGATAAAACAATATGTTTTGTATCGAATATCAGTATTTGGTACAATTAGGTACAAGTGATTAAACTTGTATTTGGTACAACAGGTGTGTGAGGTATAACTATTTGGTACAACTGGTTAATGAGGTTCAAGTTAGTTTTTCTAATTTAAAAGTACATAAGACAGTTGACAAAAAAAAAAAAGTACATAAGACATAATTTTATCCAAGTACATAGTTTTATTCAAATACATAAGTCTAACCAAAGACATAATAAAAAATAACATCCAAAAATACATAATTTTAAAGTGGTCTCAAATCTATAGCAAAATGATCATTTAGATTACACCTTCTACAACCCCTAAATCCACTTAGCCAATAACTCCTTAAGGCTAACAATCTCGGCTTCCTTCTGGCCTAAGCGCTCCTTGTGGGCATCAATTTCACCACGCATTTCGAGCATTGTCTCTTGAATTTACTCCAACTCTGGATTCATACCACCTCCGAGGTGAAAAGTGTTGCTAATCAATTCCTTCAGCTGATCAAGGCGGATGTTCAGCCTAGTAATCTCCTCATCAACAACATCATCCACCACTTATGAATGTGGTGGTAATCATCATCCTTCACACTCACAAACAATACAATTTCACCACAATATTATATCACAAAAACTTCAGAAATCAAACAACTACCACACTGAGTGGGCATTTGTAGTATTTCCTTACTAGAGTAGCCACATCGGTAGACACTTGAAACTCGACACGTTTGCCACAAAATAAACCTTCAGAACACCGAAATCACCGTCTGCATAGCAATTTGGGAATAGAGAAATTTGGGAAAACGGGAGAAAAAGTAGAGATATATATGTCAGTATTTTTTTGTAAGTATTAAAATAATTCACGTGCGGGTACGGGTGTACATTTGCGGCTAGATGGTAATAATTAAGATTCCTCGTGTGATAAAGTGTATCTTTGGCGGTAGGACATACACATAGCTGTCTCCAAATGTACAATTGGACGTTTGTCTTCATAGTTATAGTGTGGCAAATTTTGTGTATTTGTAGTTGAACTTGGATATAAAATATTATGTTCTAATTAAATACATGAATTTCCACCATAAATAAGCATTTAGGAGGATTCATAATTTAGTATTCAAGAATTCATAGGTTTCACATCTTTTGTATCAAAAGAGGGTGATCACATACTAAGTGTTCCTTATACTATAATAGACGCTTTATATGAAAACAATGATATGTATTAGAAATAGGCCTGGGCAATCGGGATCCTGTTCGGGTTCGGTTCGGGTTTTTCGCGTTTTTCCGGTTTAAGATTTTAGAACCCATTCGGGTGTATAAACGAGTTCGGGTTGGGTTTGAGTTTTTATTTCGGGTTCGGGTATTTATTTGAAACCCGATCATAATCCGAACTACCCATTGGTTTGGGTTCGGATCGATTATTTTGCACCAGAACTAACAAAATACTCATTAATCCGAAAAATACTTATGCAAAATCAAAACAAACCATACCAAATTCTGTTTCAAAGACCAGCAAGAAAAAAAAACATTCGAAAAAGATCAATTCGAGCTAATCAACTCCCAAATAATCTGAAAAATGACATACCTGAGAAAGATTTCTAGAAACCTTAGAAGGAGGAGAAGAAATTTTTTGGAAACTTAGTGAATTCAGAATGTTTTATGGTTTTGAATCGATTTATGGATTTTAGGCTTTAGAAATTTGGAAAAATTTGAAATAGGGGAAAACTCAAAGGTTTGGATGTATATGTTATAAAGTATATACATATGTGTATAGGTGTATAGTTTCGGGTAGTTCGAGTCCCGTTCGGGTAGTTTGGGTAGTTCGGGTACCCGTTCGGGTAGTTTGGGTACCCGTTCGGATTCGAGTATCACCCGAACCCGAACCAGAATCCGAAATACCACACATCTAAAACCCGTTCGGGTATTTTCTAATAATGGGTTCGGATCGGGTTCAGGTTTTTCGGTTCGGGTTCGGATACGGGTTTTGGGTTTGGATAATATGCCCAGGCCTAATTAGAAATATGCATTATTCAGTGGAACTTTCTTTTTATAAAAAGATGAAGATGATTGTTGAATCCTTATAAGCATTCATTTCGGTATTTTTATAGTACAAATAATTTAAATACTAATTTTCATAAAGAAACTCCTAATTTTCTTAAATGTTTTGGATTGTTTCTAAAATGCTTTTAAATAAATTTCAGACATTTTATAATTGTTTTGTTTTGTAAATAAATGATATACTAAAGGGAAAATGACTAAAAAACCCCCAACTTTTAAAAACTGATTGATTAATACCCAAAGTGTTCTGGAAATCGTTTAATGCAGACTAATTAAAAATTAAACAAACAAATCTTCAAGAATTTTAAAAGTGTTCAAATTGAAATTTTGTTGTTTTTACTATGAAATAGTCAAAACGGTGTTCTACTTCCGTTAACGGAATCTGACGTGGCACCTAAAACCTACGAACTTAAATTAAACTAGCTAGGTCAATTTCAAACTAGTAGTAGCCTAAACCGAGAGAAACCAAACTTAATCTTAACCAAAACTTAAGTACCAAGAGATAGAAAAAGGTAAGCCCATGTTATATTTTTCTTTTGCTATCTAAAAGCATGATTGGCAACAAGTTCTTTTGGACTTCCGTGTTCTCCTGGGTGAGTCACCACCAATCATGTTAATTAAAGTGGTTTCCTATAAATATGTAACTGCATTTTAACCATTAAATGGTATAACACTTTAAATTGAAGAGTTATGCGTAACATTCAACAAAATCTGGAAAAAATCAAATTAAACAATTTTTTTCAAACGCAATCTTATCATTCAGGTTGTTAAGCTTAGAATTTTTTTTGCTTAATTCAAAATATAGATCTACGTTCAAATTATTTGAAATTAAAATATAATATTAATTTTATTTTAGAAATCTCTATAAATATGAGACTTAAGTCTTATTATTTTTCACTCATGTTTTTCAATCTTCTTCATTGTTGTGGTAAATTCTTCATAATAGTTTTCCTTTCTATTCAATATTTCTTTGAACTACTTAATAGTTTTTAATCTAAATTTTATTGTTGATTTAGCAATGTTTAAGATATTAATTTTAATTTTGTTTTATTTGTAGTGAAATTTAATGCACAATTTTTCGCTTGAGGTGATTTTCTCTTATTTTATATATATTTATATAGATGTTCATCACTAGTAGATTAATATATTTTATGTGCATTAATTGTTTAGCAAAAATATTACTGGATTCATCAATTGAGTCATGATCCGTATTAGTACCTAATCGACAAGGAAACTAATTTATATTAACAACATCATAAAAAAATTCAAATTAAACATTTGGAAAAATCCATGAGTTTGAGATATACATTAATGTATGTGATCAATCCACATAATTTTAGGAATTTATGATAACATTAAATATAATATAATAATTTTGTGATTCAAAGACATTTTGTGTAGGTACATTGATGAGTAATCACAAGACATTTTTCTAGGTATATTACTCATATTATATTTTATAGGTAATATATAATATAAAATATATTGATCATAAAATACATTGACGTACATTAATAAAAGCCCATACAGAAAATTCACACGCGTTGCAAAATTGGAAGCAAAAGGAAATAAAGCTCTTTCACTAGCTTCCCGTAAATATATACGTACATTTAAAATAACATAAAATATAATAATCTTGCGATTCTTCAGTTTCTTAACATAAATGAATTTCTTAACATAAATGATAGATGATGTGAAATGTCGGATTTTTATTATTTTATATCTATTTATATCAATGTTCATTAGATTAATATATTTCTTTGTTCTTTAATTGTTTAGCAAAAATTTTATTGGACTCATCAATTGAGTCATGGGATATTGCAATTACGCAATGACCAAAAGGATAAAGGTTATTGGAAGGGTACATGTCTTGAAGAAATTGGTAGACAAAGTGTTCAAGCCGAATTTTTAAAACTTTTTGGTTTGGATTTTCCATAGATTAAAATCAAATACCGGTTAGACCATTTCAAACTCTCCGCTCCCAGCTTCCGCTCTCCGCTCTTCGCAACTAGCTTCCGCTCTCCGTTCTCCGCTCCTAGCTAGCTACCGCTTCAGCTGCTTTCAGCTACTCTTTTTTTTACCACTTTGCTAATCACCACAACAACTCACGAGTCTTCTTCTCCAAAGGTTATGTGGGAGAAAAAAACCCTAACCCACTTTTGTATCGTATATTTTCATATTGAGTTTTACCATGAAGTAAGTTTTTGAACTCTGAATTTTCTATTTTTTCATTATACATAACGTCTGTGTAAAATCTAATATTTACTCGATGTTGAATTATAAATCATGTAGATTGAGGCGTTGTAACGGTAGATCACCAAGAGTGGAAAAAGACAAGAAGGAAGAGTTGAACCTGATTACTTTAATGTTAATGGAGATGATTCAGATGATAATGAATGTGTGGAAAGAGATGCAGACGATGAGAGATCAAACTCAAGTGATGAAAGCAATCTTTTTAATGAAAATGAAGAAGAAGATGAGCACAATGAAGAGGTAACAAGTGTATGTGTGGAAGGTGTTGAAGAAGATGAGACAATTGTGGCGCAAGAAGAAGATGAGGAAGATGAGCAAGAAGATGTATTACAAGCTGATCAAAATCGTGTGGCTGCTAAAAATTGTGTTATCAAATAAATGATGAGGATATTAGGTATAATGATGTCGTATATCCCGACACTCCACTCGATACGGATGAGGAGTGGTTTGATCTTGATAAAAAAGACCGAAAAATGTTTAAGCCAAAAAATATCAGAAATGATAGGTTTTATTTAGGCCAAACATTTTTAGACAAATGGGAGCTCGTAGATGCTATTTTTCGGTAGTCAATGGAGACTGAGTATGACATCATGTTTTACAAACGCTGTAAGAACATAATTGCTGCAAAAATGTTCTACGTTAGGTTGTGCTTGGCGTTTGTATTCGTCTATTGATGTTGCATTCGGGGCATGGAAGGTTAAGGTGTTTTTATCGGATCATACATGCAACAAAACTAGTAGGACAAAAATGGTCAAAGTTGGAACAATTGCTAGTTTATTTCGTGAAACTATTAGAAGGATCTGTGGTTTCAAAGCTTCAAAAAAAAGAGATGAAATCTTGGACCGATAGCATATGAATGTAAGTTTACCGTAGTGGATTAGTGCAAGAAGAAAAGCAGTTGCTGAAATCAGAGGTGATTTAAGCCCATAATTCTTACGATTATACGACTATGAGTTAGAAATTTAGAGGTTAGATGACATATGTTTATTTAATATGTGTTGATTTCAAAGTATTATGTTCTTTCAATGTTATTTTCAAGTTTAACCCTGGTTCGTGAACTGAAATGGGGACTGTTCTTAATGACGATGGGGCATAAGTTTTTCATCGATTTTATGTGTGTTTTGCTCGGGTCAAAAATACTTGGATGAAGCATTTTTGGAAGGTGATAGGACTAGATGGTGCATTTCTTAAATGGATAGTAAATGGAGAAGTTTTATCCGTTGTTGGAAGAGATGGGAATAATAGAATATTTCCAATAGCATGGGCTGTATTAGATGTAGAGAATACTGAGAATTGGGGCTGGTTTATCATGAAGTTGCAATCTGATCTCACGCTTGAAGAAGGTGCAGGGCTTACATTGTTGACAGACAAGCAGAAATGATTGGTTAAAGCTATTGCAGATTGACTTCTACTTGCTGAACATAGAATGTGTGCTAGGCATATATATATGCAAACTAGAAGTAGCAACATTCAGACGATGTTTCGAAAAATTGCATGTAGTTATAATGAAGCTACTCTGCAAGAAAATTGACAGAAATTACGTGCTCTCAATCTAAGTACTTATGAAAGTCTTATATCAAAAAATCTGAAGGCATGGCGCCGTTCATATTTTGATACACAGACTCAATGTGCAGACGTACACAACAACTATGCGGAATCATTTAACTAGACAATACGAGAAGCAAGAAAGAAACCTTTACTTCAGATGCTTGAGGATATAAGACGCATGACTATGGTAAAGATTACATCAAGAAAGAAGGTGACTAAAAAATAGAGTGGCGAATTCACACCTAGTACTCGAATATAAATTGAGTTCTCACGCAAAGCTTCCAATGACCGCCTTTTTTTGGAAGTACAAGAGGTATGATGTTGCGTTCTTGTTGTTTGATGATTGATATATAGATTTTTTCATTGATGAAGACAAAAAAAAAATATAGATTTTTTTCATTGAATGTTTTGTGGTTGCTTAATGACTAACGTGACTCCTATTATGATGTGTTTTCATGGCTATTTTATTATTGATTTATGGTATGTTGTTGTGGTTACAGGATTTTATGAAGTTGAGCAAATTGGACATGCAGTTTCTATTGATCTTGGACAAAATGAATGCGCATGTAGACATTGGCAACTCACTGGAATACCATGCCCTCATGCAATTCGAGTGATGTATGCTTTGTGTATGGAGCTCAACTATCATGTCTCCAATATTTACTCGACGGATGTATGGCAAAATACCTACAAACATTCCATAGTCCCTATGAATGGTAAAAAGTTATGGCCGATATCTGAGAAAGGCTTGATCATTCCACCTCCTGATAGAGTGATGCCAGATCGTCCAAAGAATAATGATAGAATCAAAGAACCTTTTGAATCCAAGACAAAATTAGGTAAGCTAAGTGGACATGGAAGAGTTGTCACATGTGGGAACTGCCACCAACAAGTTCATAACAAGCAGACGTGCACCCAAGTTGTGGTGGATGATGCACCTAAAAGGCCATGAGGGTGTCCGAGGAAGAATGATGTTCTTTTTGTTACTTTAGTCTTCTTTCTAGTTGTTCCTTTATGTAATTCCTTCCTAATTTTTTTGGTGATATTAATGATCTAGGGATCGAACACAAACCAATTTGACTTGCCTCGAGTTTCTCAACATGTATCTAAAGTTTTGGCTACATCTTCTCTCAGCAAATTGTACCAGCCTCTAAAAAGCGCAAACTCCAAGTGAAAAGAGCCGAGAGGGTTCCGAATGGATACGACATATGTGAGTTCATCTTCAAACAATATGTATTGGCAGACTATGATTGGCGGGACTGTGAACATTACACCACGTGCACCAGATAAGAGCAAAAATTGAAGTTCCAATGTCTCGTTTGAACATAGTTTTTGTTATGTTATTTTTTTCGTTTTTAACATAGCTTATGTGTTTTTTGGTTGTGTGAAACCACTTATTTTATGGATCCTCGTCGGCTTTTATAAAACGATTTTATATATTTGAATGCAAAACTAGACCCCAAATTGAAACAAATGCAAAACTAGACCTTTGGGGTATGGAAATTACATTAACCCCCTTATTTGCAAACAAAAAAACAGAAACCGCAATTACAGTTCTAACCTCCGCGCGAAGTAGACTTCTTGAACGAAGTCTCACAGTAGACTTCTTAAACGAAGTCTCACAGTAGACTTCGTTCATGACATCCATGAAGTCTGAACCGTAATTAAACCTTAGATTTAAATTAGGAAAATAATAAAAGATATTTTCAATGCAATTTCTTCTAAAGAAAATAAGATTATCTAAAATATGAATTTTATAAATTAAAATTTCTGAAACTTTCATAAATTTTAAGCATGTAAGGTTGATTATGTTCAAAAATACCATAAACAGTCGCAGACTTCGACCATGAAGTCTGAACCGTAATTAAATGTGAAATTTTAATTNTTTCCAGAGCTGATGCTGCTCGGATTCATATCGCTTCTTCTTACAGCAACCTCTAGCACAATAGCTAACATATGCGTCTCTTCAAGTTTCCACAACGATAGATTTGTCCCATGTACCCGCTCTGAGATTAATGAGGAACGTGAAAGCACTATTTCATCTGTCAAACGGACTCAGTTAACAAGATCTCTCTTCTTCCACATTATGAGGAGAAGATTGAGTGGCATTGGCGAGAATACGTGCAACGAGGTTATCTATTACTCTCATCTTATGATATCATGACTGATTAGAAACAAAAAAACACCAAAAGCTCTTTATAGTAAAAAGAAGCGTACGTAACATTATCTACTTAACAGGGACATGAGCCATTTCTTTCATATGAAGGCATGGAACAATTGCATCGCTTCATATTTATAATGGCAGTCACACATGTAACTTACAGCTGCTTGACAATGCTTCTCGCAATCGTTAAGGTAGTATATATTATCAAACATTTTAAATTTCTTTTCTACTGAAGTTCTCAATCTCATGTATATATAAGATATTATGAGTTTCTTGCTCATTCTCATATACTTCTTAGACTATATTAATGTATATCCCATTTGATAGTGTACCGTCCCTATGTTAGTACGTATACAAGTTCAATTTGATTTTTTTTTTTTGCCCAGATTCATAGATGGAGGATCTGGGAAGACGAGGCTCATTTAGATCGAAATGATTGCTTAACTGGTGAGAGCATAGATGGTTATCTTCTCCTTTCACATTAGACGAAAAAGATTTATATGTTTATTACAATAGAGAGTTGTTATGAATTACCTGTTATTACAAGTTTAGCGATGTAGTTTAGATTGTAACCTATATCACCTAGGTAGATAGGCTTAGTGTTGTAGTTTAAGGCTTTGATTTTCTTAAAATTCATATTTATACAGTAAATGTGATACTTTAATGTTGGCAGTGGTCGCGCGCGAAAAGATTTTCCGAAGACAAACAACATTTGTCCAATATCATACATCTGCTCCTATGGTCAAGAATAGATTACTTATATGGGTGGTAGGTTTATATTTGCTTAAGAAATTTAGACATGCTATATATAAATACTCTTTTTACATTTGATGCATGATTGAAAACAAATGTAAAGATGAGATATAGTGTACTTAAAATTTTGCAGATATGTACACTTAGTTACATATTATGACACAATTGCTAAGTATTTATTTATTCTTACAGATATGTTTCTTCCGACAGTTTGGACACTCTGTTGTTCGTTCTGACTATCTTACACTCCGCAAGGGATTTATCATGGTGCGTGATACTCTCATGTCATTTGAATGTTTTCACTTTCCAATATACTCTTTTCTTCTTATACATGCTCACAATGCACATTTTTGATGTGGTAAAAATCGTTTTTTATGTAGTAAATTTTTTATATCAGTCAGGCAAGAAAATATTGAGTTAGTAACCTATTAGATTTTTGTTTGTTAAAGGATTAATAACCTGTTAGAATTAAATGAAAAACACTTATATCCATGCAAAATTTTGAAATGTTTGGGTGATTCTAATAGTTTTATTATGTTACTGTAATAATTTTAATTTTCCTTTAAACAGAACCACCACCTAACATTGACATACGATTTTCATAGCTATATGATCCGCTCTATGGAAGAAGAGTTCCAAAAGATTGTTGGCGTCAGGTGAGTTACACCTTTTCCTTAGAAAAATAGTGTTGTGCATTTTCTAAACTTTATACTTGTAGGACTTCTTTTCTCTCTTGTTCCAAGTTTAACTTGCTTTCATATTAGCCATTATTCATCCAACATACAAACTAATTAATTTAATGTCATAAATTATGTTGACTAGGGTAATGATGCATATTTCGACTGAATAGTTCTCTTTGGTAATCTCTTGCAGTGGGCCACTTTGGGGTTTTGTAGTTGGTTTCATGCTTTTCAACATAAAAGGTATGCATATACACCGTAAAACATCGATCATAGTTTAAAAAAACTTGTGAATTAGTTACTTGTTTGTATGTGAATTCTAAGAGTTTATTTGGATGTGATCATAATGTAGGATCAAATCTTTATTTCTGGCTAGCAATCATTCCAATCACTGTAAGAACTATTTTTTTTCCAACTTCATGTTTCTTTAGAAATTGAGTCTTATATCATTTTCTGTTGCACTTTGGTTTATATCCTTTTGTTTTCAACAGCTTGTTCTTTTGGTTGGTGCAAAGTTGCAACATGTAATCGCAACTTTAGCATTGGAGAACGCCGGGATAACAGAATATGCGTCCGGTGTAAAGCTAAGACCTCGCGATGAACTTTTCTGGTTCAAGAAACCAGAATTACTATTATCCCTTATCCATTTCATTCAATTTCAGGTCAACAAAATCTTAGAAACCTCTATTAGTCACAAAGGATTTTTGTTTTGTAATAACATATATATGTTCATTCTGATTCCTACAGAATGCTTTTGAACTGGCTTCCTTCTTCTGGTTCTGGGTAAGTTTTTTTCTTTCTATAATCTTATATGGCCATATATGCTTGAAGAAAATACATATATTATATTCTTACGCTTTGAAAATGTGTTCTTATATATTGACATAATCGATTCTTGTTTCTTTAGTGGCAATTTGGATACCATTCTTGCTTCCTAAGGAATCATTTACTTGTCTACTTGCGACTTATTCTCGGGTAATGAAGTTTTCTATTAAGATATATATGAGACTGTTGTGTGTTTTCTTATAGTTCGAGAAGGTTTATTCCATGCTCTTTTTTTTTGTAGGTTTTCTGGACAATTTCTATGTAGCTACAGCACACTGCCCCTCTATGCACTTGTCACTCAGGTAACATTTTCAGAAAAAAAAACCTTTGAAGCTTCTATGTACTCTAGTTCTTTAAACTCACAAACCAGATAATGTTTCTTATAGATGGGAACGAACTACAAGGCCGCATTGTTACCTCAAAGAGTAAGAGAGACAATTAACGGTTGGGGAAAAGCAACAAGAAGAAAAAGAAGACATGGGTTATATGGAGATGATTCAACTGTTCGAACAGAAACAAGCACTATTGCATCTGCTGACGAATACAATGACCAGGTGCTTGATGTTTCCGAAACCTCTCCAGTTCAAGGTAACGAGCTTGAGCTTCAGCTTATTCGACAATGCGGAGCTTGTGAAAATTCTAGTAGTAGAGCTGGAACACCGACCTTGCGAGCTTGCTCTTCAATATCTTCAACAAATTTCTCAAGGCTGCAGACAGAAACAACAGAATCACTCTCAAGGTCATCCTCATTGCCAATGAGAAGAGAATGTTAAGATAGAAACATGGTTTAGTTGTCGGTTTTTGTCATCTTTCTTTCTCAACGCTGGTCTCTTAAACTCAGGTTTAAGATAAGTATATGACTATTTTTACTATACATCATAGGTATTTACAGCATAGTAAATAGATGTAAGAAGATGTTTCACATATATCCTCTCTTTTTTTTCATTCTTCAGTCAAACTTTTTGGCAAGGTTTAGTTTTGTTAAAGATCGCTACTTATTTTTGTTTATACTCGCTGGTCAGCAACAACTTATTTGTCTCTAAAACCATAACTATATTAATTCATCATATGCTTTAATTATAAGAAACTGGCAAGGCCTAGCTTCAATATGCGGTGGTTGGGGCTGGTTTTTGATAGCTGTATCCGAGCTCTGCTCCATCATCTCCAAGGGAAATACCAAACTCATTAGTCTTAGTTGGAGTTATGACAAGGCCGTTAATCTCTTCTTCATTGAGTTGGTTATTGGCCACCACCGTAAAATTTGGATTCGGAAGAGGAACCTTAATCTTGATGATAGGAAATGAGAATCTTATGGAAACGGAACCCGTAATAGTCTTTCTAGGCGCAGAGTTTATATTGTCTTGTTTACTTCCGAGACTTGAATCTTTACTTATTCCTATGTAAGTGTGGTGCTTCACTTGACTTCCCACCTCTCCCAAACCAATACTACTTGAGATGTCTGTAGCTTCGGAAGTAGTAACCAAAGCGGCTCTAACCTCGGTTGCTTCAACAGGTATGGGAGCAAATTGAGTTTCACCGAGCTTATCTTGTAGGTTTTTGCGACCAACACTAATGCTGAAACATAGTAAGAACATGAATGCTTGTATGCATAAAAGAGTATACGTTGGTGTTGTCATTTTCTCCATCTTCAAAGTTGACAGTTATTACAATTTCTCTAATATATAAGACGAAACCAATAACTTAAAAAGGAGAAAATTAAGAAAAAGTGTGAATTTGTTTGGGAAAAAAACTAAAGAGAAAACTAAGGACTGATAATTATTCAATTTGCAAAGTTTCATGTTACCGAATTCATGCAATTAATTCAGGCTCATACCGTTTGAATGATTTGAGGTTTAAACGCATTCATTTTTTATGAAATATGTATTGTCTTCTCAAACGTAGAAAATTAATATGGTTAGATGGTATACACTAGACAGTTTGAATAACAAATTAAATCAGATATAAAATATGTTTGATAGGATTTTCTAGGACAATGCTCATTATTTTTGTAAAGGATATATAATATATATTATAGGTTTAATGTTGTTCTAAATTCTAGTAAGTATAAAGGAAATTATATATTGTCAAAAGAAAATCTATTATTATATTATGGTGGTCTCATAAGAGCATGATTAATGGAGAGGTTCTTAATGAGTTTCTTAAGTAATATTTTAATAATTAATTAGGTTTAAGAAACTTTGTTAAGAAACTATGATTTTTTGTCCTCTAATGGTAAGAACTCCTATGGGGTTCTTAAAATTTTTTTTTTTTTTTTTTTTTTTTTTTTTTGTAAATAGAGTTTTAACAAATGAAATATAGCAAAGCTGCCAAAAAATGCTATATCATATGAAGCAGCGTATGAACATCAAATCTTACTCGTCTAACCAAAACTTAAGCATGTATATACAACTAATAAGGAGAATGACATGAACATAAGGAACAAATGTCTACACATATGTCAAATATTAAACATATCAAAGTGTTAACCAAAAAGATAAGCTACAACATTAGTGAAAGCAGATAAAACCTCAAATTAAAGCTGGAAAAGACATCTAAAACAAGTTAAGAACATACTTACAGCATTAGTGAAAGCAGATAAAACCTCAAGTCTTTTGTACCTGGAAAATATGACAAGGATGCCAAAGTTACAACCAATTCAGCATTAAGCAATAACAATCTCAGCAGCAATAGAGAAAATACAGACAAGTTTACAATTTCAGAAATCAGACAAATCGTCTCCTACCAAAACAACAAAGGATGTACTTTAAAAGGAAAAAAACCTTAGTAACCCCCATCTTTTACTAGTCCAGATCCAAAGAAAGAAAAGAATTTTTTTTTTTTTCAGATTCAGCAAAAGTGTTACGAGTCTTATAAGCTTAGTCACGAGTCTTAATGGATCAAAAGTGTTGTCACCTGCAAGTAGTAGGCGTGCTCCCAAACATCTATACCCACAAGAGGAACCAAGCTTCCTCCCTTTATCACTAATGGATCCTGCACCCAAACAAACCCTTTTTGTTTAAAATCAATCAAAATTATAAATCTTAAGAACACGGGCAAAGCTTAAATCTTTATCAACAGATCGATATCGCATTACTGATCATGTATAAGTACCTGATTGGAAGTTGTGTCCACCACAAGCTTCTTCAGTTCTTTGTCTAGACCGAGCCACTGTTTCAATAAACAAATACAAGCAAATCAATGATCATGGTTAGAAGTAAAGCACCAAATTTAACAATGTGAGCCAATGAAAGTCAAAGGTGAGATTAGACTACTAACCACCCATCCTGAGCCTTGCTCAGCAGCACCTTCAGCACTCATCTTTTTAACCAAACCTTCAAGGGAGCCAAAGTGAGTGTCAATGGCGCTGCCAAGAGATCCCTTTGGTGGCTCTCCACCACCTTCCTGTTATATATGTTGAAATACACCATTAAACGCAGAACAATTAAATGGACAAATTAGATAGAGAAACTCAAAAGACAAAACTCACATTGACAGGAGCAAGATTCTTCCAGAAAATCGAGTGGTTCACATGACCTGCACGTTAGAAGTAGACCCGAATAAGTTTCATCCTCTAACACAGAAACCTTAATTTAACTCCCAAAGAAATCTCTGGGTATTCCCATAGCTATCAATCAATAATCCGACTGGTTCCGAGCTCAAGACCCAGCAAACCCAAGTCTTAAAGCCAGCTTGGGTTACCGATTAAAATTTGATTGACTCTGAGAGAAACTTCATCCCAATTTCAGACTCTATTCATCAAAATTAATCATCAGCTTTATAATTCAAAACCAAATTTCTCTACTAAATCAGCTAGTTCAATTGCTAATTTTTTACGCTCAATTCAATGGATCACGAGGCCGTAACTTGCAAATTGAACTAAAATTCATCCAAAAATAACTCCACCCAAACACGTTCCAACACAAACAAATCTATCAAACTCATTAAAATCGAGATCGAAAAAAAAAGTCAGACACAGACCTCCGCCGTTGAACTTGATGGCGCTCTGCAACTTAACAACAGTGGAAGCATCTCCCTTGTTGACAGCTTGATCAAGCTGCTCAAGAGCATTATTGTAATTAGTAACATAAGTCTGGTGATGCTTCTGGTGGTGAATCTGCATAATCTCTCCGCTAATCGCTGGCTCCAAAGCGCCATAATCGTAAGAAAGATCAGGAAGCGTAAAGGTCTGAATCCCTCGGAATCCCAACAGCCTCGACGATGCCTCCCTCAAGCCTGGTAGGGATTTTCTACTCGCTAACGGTTCTTAAAATCGATTTTTAAGAACCGATCCTTTGTTATTTTATTTTTTTATGATTTAAATAAATTATATTTTATTTAAGAAACTCACTTAAGAAACTCTTAAGAAACCCTGATGCTCTTATAAGGCCATCATCAACCCAAGTTTCTTAATTTGGGTTTCTTAACATTATTTAATTATTATCTTATATACATACACTCTTAACAACTCAATTCCTCTCTCTTCATTGAAAACTCCACCATGAAAGTTTTTTAAATAACAAATTTAAGAACTTCTCTCTCTTCTTTTAAAAACCCCTCTAATATTTAATTATTATCTTATATACATACAATCTTAACAACCTCTTTCCTCTCTCTTCTTTTAAAAACCTCTTTAATATTTAATTATTATTTTATATACATACAATCTTAAGAACCCCATAATTAAGAACTCCCCATTGATGATGCTCTAAGTATCTTACCAATATTATAATAGTTTATTTAGTATAATTTAGTTGATTAATTATATTTTAATTAATAAATTAAATAGAAACTATTTATAATCACACATGTGGCATGGGAGTTTCTAAAGAAGATTTTAGAGGTTCTTAAATAAAAACTGATTCTTATTCTAGGAAAGATTCACGTGTTGCGTGAGTTTGAAGTTAAATTTAGATTCAAAAATTAAAAGAAACAAAATATTGTTAAATTTGGAATAAAACTTAGATGAATCTAATCCAAATATGGAATTTAGATGATTAAAAATGAACGTAATTACAAATATTTTTCTTACGGTTAATTTTGAATGAGGTAAAAAAATGCAATTGCATTGTTTCATCCTCGTACATTTGCTTCTTTAGACATTCAAATCTAAATAAAAATATATTTGATGAAATTGTGATGATGAAAAAAAACATAAATAAATAAATAATTGTTTAATTTAAATTTTAGTTAAGTTATTTTAGAAAAAATAGAGAGACTCATATGGATCGTCCAATAAAAAAGTTCTATCATGCTCTTCTTCCATATTACATTGAAAGCACAAGATGGAATAAATAGAGAAATTAATGAAATTTGTAAGAAAGAAATATTTTAGTTAATGAAATTAAATAAGACATACCAAAAAGTTCTGATTTTTAGGAGATACAAATTAAAAATATATATATTAAGTAAGGAAAAGCTAACATGTCTTATATGGTTCAAAGATATTTAACTAATGAAATTAAGTAGCCCTGGGCAAAATACCCGGACCCGAAACACCGACTCGAACCCGACCCGAAAAACAGGGTTTCGGATAGTATTCGGTTTTAGGCAAATATCCGATCGGGTGGAAGTTCAATTTTCATTCGGGTATCGGTTCGGTTCGAGTAAAACCCGATACCCGAACAGTTAGTCTATTATACCCGAACCTTTGGCTATCTGTTACGACTTGCGATTTCCTTTCCAAATCGATTTGTGAGTATGAAACCTAAATGCAAACTTACCTTTGTCTGCCTGTTGAGCTTCCGGTATATCCCTTTTTCTCTTTTGTCGAGTTTTAAACCCCTAAATGCAAACTGGATCTCACACATCTCTCATGCTTTTCTTCCCCTTCTTCTGTGTCATCAAGAAATCGATCACAGGTAAGCTTATAATATTTGATTGTTGCTTTGAAATTTGATGAATCAGATTGAATTGATTAGCGATTATAGTATTGTTCATCATCAAATCGGTTCTATAATGCTTTTATCTATGATTGGAAAGATACTTATTATCTATGATTTGGTGCTCTTATGCATCATAAGATCTCTCATTTTATAAAATGGATATAACTTGGAGTCTCTTGTAAATGTTTGTTTTGAACGTAGGTGCGACTCCTGTAGATTAGGGTAGTAGATTTTTCGTGAATCTCAAATTTATTTGTTTTGTGTTAGGTTGTAGGGATGAAGAATGTCATTCTCACAATCTTAAAGTTAAATTTGATTGTTGTTTGAAAAAATCTAGCATTCTGCATCATACTTCATACACTAATGATTCATGTGTTAAACAACTGTTGTATCTCTTTAGGATGTGCAACTTCTGATTTAATCTTTTATTGTCCTGCCATGCTTTTTGTTTTAATAACATTATTCTATCATTGATGTCAAATCTAAGAAATCACATGTCTGCACTTCAGGTCGATTTTATGTATTTTATGTCCAATATTCTCTTTGGTTTTATGAACAGTAATTTGCTATAATGCTTGTTGAATCTCTGATGGTGTATTAACAAAGTCAAGTTTTATGTGTTACTATTATAGAACATTGTAAGTATGGACACCTTAAGTGCTTCCATAGTTNGTATCTAGATAACACATCAGTCAACACATTGTAAACTTAAGCAAACTTAAGCAATCTATGTTATCCAGTGAACTTAAGTATCAGTCAACACATTGTAAACTTAAGCAATCTATGTTATGTTACTTGCATCCGTTTGCTTAAGTTCTTACAATGTGTTGACTGAAAGTATTTGTTTTCATAAATGGTAAGGCTTGGAATCTATTGAATCTGGTGTATGTTATTAATTTAGGATGTGCAAGTTCTGATATAATCGTTCATAATAGGTTATATACGCTAAATAACCTATTATGAATCATGTTGTGTGTTGTATTATGAATCATGTTGTGTGTTGTTTTATACGCTAAATATCTGATCATGTATCTCATTAGAAATATGTTTCGTATGTGACATTTTACATTATTTCTAACTCTGTTTTGTGTAAAACTTTTTTTGGCTGTGAGATGGATTCATCATCGGTCCCAGAAGGTAATGATGTGAACACTAAAAGTAAGAGCAATCAACAAAAAGAAGAGGGTATGAGTACTCAGAATAGTCGAGGAAAAAGGAAGATAACTCCAGGGAAAGATGCATCAGATTCTAAGGCAAAGAAAGCAGTACCCAAAACAAGATCTCCAGTGTGGGACCATTTTACAAGATACCCAGATGACAAGGATGTATGCAAATGCAATTACTGTGCCAAAGATTTTGCTTGTCCAACATCTTCTAGTACTTCAAATCTGGGTAAGCACCTCGATAGCTGCAAGTCTTACAAGGTTTTTAAAGAAGCTACACAAACTGTCATAACTAATGATGGTGATACTCTGAAGTTTGGGAGAGTGACTGAGGAAGTTTTTAGAGAAGCAAGTAATGAGATGCTTGTGTTAGGGGAGCTGCCTCTTGCATTCATAGAAGGTGTGGCTTGGAGACACTTCTGCAAAAAAGTCAAGCTATGGAAACCTTACTCTAGAAGAACAGCCACCAGAGATATTGTCAGTATGTTTGTGGGTAGGAAGGCATCTATGAAGACTTGGTTAGCTAACAGTAAGCAAAGGGTGTCACTGACCACTGACATTTGGACAGCTCCAACTACAGGTGCGAGCTATATGGTAATAACTCTGCATTTTATTGATGTGAATTGCATTTGAGAAAGCTAATAATTGGATTCAAGTCTATAACTGATCACAGAGGAGCAACCATTTCTAGGGTTCGTTTAGAGTGTTTAGATGAGTGGGTATTAAGAAGGTGTTCACCATCACTGTAGATAATGCAACAGCAAACACTTCTGCTCTACAGAATTTTCAAAGAGCATTTAGTTTGTTAGGGAATGATGCCTTGGTACTAAAAGGAGAATTTATGCACATGAGGTGTTGTGCTCATATCATCAACTTGGTGGTCAGTGATGGTTTACATGAGATGGATGCCAATATAGAAGCTATACGAAATGCAATTATGTATGTCAGAGCTAGTACAAAAAGAATGGAAGCATTTGATGCAAGGGTTGAAGCAAGGAAGAATGCTACAAGGGGCAGCCTACCTTTAGACTGCAAAACAAGGTGGAATTCAACTCATCTAATGCTCACAAAAGCTATGAAGTACAGATCTACATTTGACAGAATGGAAGCTGAAGATAAACTGTACAATGACTACTTTCTAGAAGTAGAAAATGGGAAAAAGACACAAGGACCGCCTACTAAAGCTGATTGGATTGCTATTGAGAAACTGGTAAGCTTTCTGCGCCTTTTCTATAATTCTACTTTAGTTGTCTCAGCGTCTACCAGTGTCAGTTCTTATAAGACCTATGGAGAGATTGTGACTATAGAGAAAAACTTGATAGCTTTGAGTAATAGTCTAGATAAAGATTTGAGTGAGAAGGCAACTAATATGCGGGATAAGTTTGATAAGTATTGGGATGGATTCAATAATATCAACAAGCTTCTGATTGTTGCTAGTGTATTTGATCCACGGAAAAAGATGCATTTTGCTCAACTGTGCTTTGAAGAACTGTATGGACAGGATAGTGCTCAAGCTAAAATCATGTATGAGTTAGTTTATAATGTGTTGGTGTCTCTGTTTAAAGAATATAATTATGCTTACAAAAGAGTACCCATTGAGGCACCACCAACTCTTCATGATGGAAACGATTTAGGTAGTCAGAATGTTGATGCTGAGTTAGGAATGGATTGTATAGTTGAAGGTATCAGGCTTGAGAGTATAGATTTGAAATACAAATCAATGGTTAATGAGAAAGGCCTTGAAGATGTAAGAGAAGAGTTAGAGATTTACTTGAAAGAAAAAGTTGAAAACCAGATGACTACTATGTTTGGAGATTCATTTGATGTTTTGTCTTGGTGGAGGGTCAATTGTGGAAAGTTTCCAGTGTTATCAGAAATAGCAAGGGATGTACTTGTTATGCAAGTGTCTTCTGTAGCTTCTGAATTTGCTTTTAGTACAAGTGGAAGAACTATAGAACCAAGCAGAAGTTGTTTAAGTCATTACACGATTGAGGTACTCATGTGTACTGAGCAGTGGTTGAAGCAAGAGATGCAACTAAAGGATAGTGGTGTTCTAACAAATGCAAATTTGCTTGCGGATATTGAGATGCAAGACAGTATTCAGAAAGGTAATTTGGATCATTCTCACATTCTGATTTTGAACTAAACTTTACTTACTATTATATTTTGTTTTAACCTTAATACCTTTGTTTACTTCAGAGTTTGATGGTCAGCTCAACATGCCAGCTTCTGATTAGAGTGCATGCGAGTGGGCTGAGAAGTGTAAGTGATATTTGGTTTGTTTTCATTCACACTTACCTGTTTCTAATCAAATTTGTTTTCATTGAAACAAGTGATGAAGAGCAGAGCCGTTTGTAGAAGTATAAGCTGTCTGAAACAAATCATGTTTCTTGTTCTGTGAATTTGGTATCAGGTTCTTGAACTTGGGGCTTTAACAACACTGATAAAGATGGTAAATTCCAAGAATTATGTTTCTTGTTCTGTGAATTTGGTATCATGTTCTTGAACTTATGTTTCCATTTCTCATTTCTCATTTGATATTTTGGTTTATTGGATATGTAAAAACAATGTTTTTGAATGAATTTGGAGTTATGTTTTTAATGATTTTGAATGATTTTGGAGTTATGTAGCTTATGTTTTGCTGCAATTCTTTCAGATTTCTATATAGAATTTTTCAGTTAATTGGTTACTTTCGGGTTTTGTGGTTACTTTCGGGTACAAGTAACCAAAACCAAAAGATAACCAATAAATATCGGGTATTTTCCGGTACTGAACAAGAGGACAAGAACCGACCCGAACCCGAATAGTACCCGATCCGGAACCGAACTGAAATTTCTAAATACCCGATTGGGTCCAACATCTCTTAATCTAAAATACCCGAACCCGAATAGACCCGACCCGAACCCGAACGGGTACCCAAACACCCAGGGCTAATCTAATATATCAATTTACTCATCTTCTTCACTTGTTTTTGAGCTCATTGAGCTCACTGAGTTCTAATAGTGGTAAAAAACGAAGCCAAGCCCACGTGGTCAATAATATTTAGGATTAAGGACCAAAGCTTCCAGCAAGTCCAACAATGAAATATGTAGGTTTCAACATTTAACAACTGCAATTAAAACGCTGCATATATATAATTGTAGGTTTCAGATTAAATAACAAAACAATTGTTTCAATTGCAGCAAGGATATCAAATCTAAAAACTGCAGGTTACGATATAGTAGAATGGCAATTCAAATCTGATATCGAACTAGAAGTTGCTGGTTTTGCAAAACCAGAAATTCAAACCAATTCTAGTTTTGTATCATGTTTATTAGAATCGATCACTTTCTCCTATTTGTGTAGAAATAGAAAGTTGTAGTGTTTTAAAACAACAGACAAGTAATCTCAATTCATAAGTATTAGAATGCTAAACACTACAGCAATCTAACCACTTTAAGAGAATTATTGTAACGAGACTGCAGCTTATGTTCACATTATTTGATTTGCAAAAGAAAAAATATTGCAGGTTTCGCAAAACTAAAAACTGTAAATTTTAAACAAAAATCCGAACCAAACTCGAGTACCTAAATGCCCAGACCTAATTAGTAAATTGCTTGACGAACCAATGAAGTTTGAACCAATTTATTACTGGTTTCGCAAAACCAAAATATCAATCACTACACAATTTTGAGACTCACAAGCTCTCGTCATAATTATGTTTGAATTTTAATTACTCGCAACTAGTAAATTAATCAGAGACTTGTAATCACAAGCTCTCATTACTCGTTTACGAAGAACTCAGTTCAATCCTTTAGATGTTTATATAACAACAACAGGTTCAAAGAGTTAAGATTGTAGTAGCAAAACTTATGCAACACTACGGTAAAGCGACTGAAACAGAAAATCATAAACGAGTGGTGGCGAGTTTATAGAACTATTTTCTTAACTTTTTGAATCACCCGTACATAGTGCGGCGAGAATTATGATTTAAAAATTCCATGATACAACCACAAGCCAACCGGTTTCGGTATCACTCGATCACACAGTTCTAAACGAACGTTATAACTACGATACTCTCGAAATACTTACTTCTTAGTAGAGAGATTGCTGAAAACTTTTAATAAAAAAAAAATTCAGATTCCCAGACAAAGAGATGGAGCCTTGGTTTTAAAACAAAAACCATAGGAGAGACATTCCCATACATTGAAATGTCTCGTTACACAAATTCAAAAGATATTTTCTATTTTTTAATTATTATTTAATCGACAATAATTAAATTTCAATTTAGGCAAATAATTTAGTGGGCAATTGGCTCATGTATATTTCTCAGATTCTAAATCTAAATTCTTTAAAAACCATTTCGTCATAAACAAGTTTCAACAATTTGTAGGTTATTTACATTTTACGATCGCTTTTTATTTAATGGGGATGGTCTCTTAAAGTTTCTACTTTGAATTTATTATATTTCTTGTTTATAAATTGATTTATTCAGAAATTGATTTATTCAGAAATTTTCATACTAAACAAATAACTTGCGATTTATCTTAGTTTTCCCATATTTCCAAAGTCAATGTATCACTATTTTTCCTCAAACTCTTCCACTACGTCGATTTAAAAATTAAATCACTTAGAGCAATGGTCAATTATATACCAATTGAGTCTCGGCCAAGGATCTAGTTTGGTTATAGAAATAAAAAAGTATTAGACTTTAGTATGTTTGTGTATTGATGTCAACTTCGTATAAAAAAATACGGATGACGTGTCTCCTCTTAATATTTTGTTCTTACTCATCTTCGTACGGAAAATATAGATAAAGTAATTTAACCATAGATAGTGGAAACTAAAACAAAAAGTTGTCAAATGCACTATAATTCGTGGAGGAACGAGAGCACAAACGAAAAGCTATTAAATCTTGGAAAGGAGTTTTTTTTATAACAATGTTCATTATATGATATAATTTTTCTCCAAAATATATATCATATTAGTTTAGAAACCATTTCTTAACTTTAAATTAATTTTCAGTAAATTTTACTGCAACTGATTTAGGAAAGCTTACTAAAATTTCTAGATCATTCAATGGTGTGTTTAAAAGAAGACTAAAAATGCTATATTTTTCAGCATACCCTTGAGTGGTACTTTTCTTCTTCTGCGTCGCCTCTTTTGGTTACAAAATATGTAAGGAAATATTATAAATGATGTGTAGTCATTGTGTCTTGGACCCTAATTACTACAACGGAAGAACATTGTGTATGTTTACGTGTAATTGGAGTAGTGAACCAAACTTATGGTGAGACATTCGTGCCGACCGAAGATGCTCTAGAATCTATCTACACTTTCTTTTGTCATCAATCTAACCACACTTCTATATGCTAGTGTTATGTGTGTCAGTGTGTGTAAATATGCATATTCACAGTTGTCGAGAAAAAACAAAGCATTCACAGGATTATTTAATATTATTTAATAGCATTAGAACTGATCACGAAGTGGATTGTTCAGAAAAATTTAATATCAGTGTTCTGCTCCATGCCCATAACTAACGGATAACTAATTTTTGATTCCTGAAAATTCAAATAATATGGATATATGAATTTTTTTCGAATATCTGTATTCAAATACTTTAAACTTTCTAAAAATTAAAATTTTAATCAATATAACTAACTAGTAAAACATTGCAAAATCACCAAATAAAAAGACATATAAGGTATATTCTATTCGTATAAATAAATAAATAAAATTTTCTTTTTTCATTTAAATCTCTAATATTCACGTTTTATTAATAAAAAAGTTCTGTAAATTTATAACTTTACTCATTTGTTAAAACTCTTTCTATGTATTTTAAAGGTACATTAATTCCAAATAAATATGAAATTTAAGACACTACAATATGTATATATGCTTATATAGCATACAAATCGAAGTGGATATCATGAATTTCTAAAATAAGTAAATGTGGTTTGCTTTGTTTTGAATGAATACTATGTTTTACTTGAAACATTACAGATATCTAAAATTTTTGGACCGACGAATACCAAAACAAACAGATCTAATGGATAATTTGCCCTTTGATGGTCATAACAATGTAAGTGAATGCTTCACTTTACTACAACATTTGCATATGATTATGAGCATTCAGTTAATGCTTTTGTAGTGATATGTACCAGAGGCTCCCGAGCTTTTTGAATCTTTTTTACTATCAAAGAAATTATCTTTCTGCAATATTATTTTGTGAACATTTTAAACAGATCACATTCAAATCTACAAAGAAAACTTATTCCATCAAATTAAACCAGTATGGAAAAGAAGAAACAAACTGTTCACTTGGAAATCAATTTTTTTTTGTCTTAAGTTGCAGACTTGCAGTAAAAGGTGAATTTACATATAAGGTATGTTTGTTTTGATGTAGCTACGATATTATATTTTGTTTCGTCGTCATCAGTTTGGCCTTACAAATTGACAACAAAATTTTATTTGTTTCGTTATTACCTGTCCATAGTCATAAATTCACAATTTATCAATTTAATTTTAAAAAATGCAAATTCACACAGATATGACATACAAAAGTAATTTTTTTTAAAGATGTCCTAGAACTTTGCAGATATATACAGTTACTACCATCTCGAACTTTTGGAGTCTTTGCTTTGAGGAACATGCAAAAGCTTTTAACCTTAATAATGCATGGTCTTTTATAGAACATGCAAAAAGGAAACAACATATTGTTTTGACAACACTATTAGTTACAACTTTATGTGCTTATTTAGTTTGGTCTCATTAACAAAAAAGCTCACAAAAACTTTGAAATTTTGACGACGGAAGAAATCTTGTAACACTTTTATAATGTTAACATATTTGCTCATATTGTCTAAATTAATTCATATAAATAATTCATATAAACCCTGTTTGACTGAACTGAACAATAAACACTGATCTCACTCGATAGGAGTTCCATGTAGATATAAATATATGTTATTTCCTTTCTTTGCGATAGGTATGTTATTAATAATATATGTTATCATGGTACACCAATTGAAAAAATGTTATTAATAATATAAGGATCTTTCAACATGGGGCTAGTTAAGTATGTCTTAGATTTGTCAGCTAAACTTAATATACAATTCAATCAAATTAATAAATGACATTTTGAAATAATAAATATCAGCATCATTTCTTCTTTTACACTTACTACTATTGCCTATGCAGAAAAATGTCCATGTTCATTATTTCATATAATGGTAGCTTTTCCTACCATTAAATGGAAAATAATTGTAACACTACCGAAATTCAAATCCACAAATTACATATTATTGATAAATGAAGATAGACCACTTAATTAACTTTTATTATTAATGGTTAGTAGTTTAAATATTGTTATTCACTTAGTATTATCTATATGAAAAATATGTTTTGTTTTCGTCAGATATAAAATGTTCGACTACGATTTTTCTTTTTGTCCACACAGATATAATATTGTGCACACGATTCTTTGATATCATGGACATATAAGAAAAAAGCATAAGGGTTAGCGTCTCGATTTACAGGTTCATAATGAATATTTTCTAAAGTGCGAATTTCATTTTTAATCTCTTTTGATGACAACTAATTAATAATTTGTACGCCAAAGATATCCGACACGTAAATATCATTCTTCCTTGGATTTTTATAAAAAAAAAAGTACATACTTGGCCATAGGAAAATCATGTGTCCAATTTATGTTAACTGAATATTTTTATACTTTTTCCAATAAAGTTATAAAATAATTTTCCGAATAAGGCGACGACCACACATATCTTTCATTACTTGAAAAGAAAAGGTCTGAAGAATATAATTTTAAAAATTAGTATAACATTTCACTTTTCTGTTGAAAATTTTACGAAAACGTAGTAACTATAGTGATAGTTGGAGACGAGTTGTTCACTATTCAATTAGTTCACCTCAAATTAGGATTGTTCAGCTAATAAAAAGTTTCATAAGTTCGATTCCGAAGAAAAATAAAAGATATGTTTAAATTTTAGAGAAAAGAAAGAGATCAGCTCAAATCGAGGCATCTATTTGAGCAAGGGTGAAATTCGGAAAAATTTCACACAAAAAAAAAAAAAGTTAAACAGTTTGCCACCAAAAATTTCACACAAAAAAAAAAAAAGTTAAACAGTTTGCCACCAAAAATTTCACACAAAGGTATATTACCTTTGTAATTTAAACTACGGATGACTTGATTTCTTTCAAAAAGTATGTATGCAATCTTTTACTATGCGTAGTTATAAAATAAAATAAAAATTATAACTCGTCACCAAGACAGCCTAAATTCTTCTTAAATCTTTATTGAAATCCTACTCCAACAATTGGCGCCATCAAGAAATCAAAGTGAAACAGTCGTAGTAAAGCAGAACCAGATCATAGAAGAGAAAAAAAGATGAAAAAAAAAGAGTGAATGGAAAAAATGAATAAAAGACAATTTTGGAGGCTCTCTAGCGCCAAAAATAATGCCGACTTGGCAAAAAAAAAAATGATATTGGCGTCAAATAAGAGTCAAATCCGCAATTTATATGTGTTGCTTCGTGCACAAGAAATAACATAAACGGTCTTGAATCTATGCTAAGTATGAATCCAGAATTTAGCGTGCAATTAGAGATTTTGTGAGGAATTTCTCGACGGACCAGAAGGATTTAGAATTTGATTGTAGAGTCTTTGTAAAGATCTTGATGCAAGGAATCTAGTATAACTAACGGCTTATCAATCAGAGTTAATCTCCATCCATAAATCACCTTAGAAGTTAGCGCATTATCATCCTAATCTCCAAAAACCTAGAAGACAGATCTATTTAAGGCAGATATGTTTAGCGCATAGGTTTATCTTAATTTCATCTTGATAAAAATCGGCGGATAGGTACTACTAGCTAAAAATCAAACGGTGGGATTGCAATGTAACGGTTCAATGTGGAGTTATATGTGCATCTTTAATTTAAGGCAGCTAAAAGAAGTGTTTTACACCAAAAAATAGTTAAGCGACATCATCTATAATCACTCATCGTGATAATCCTCTTCAACATCAATCAGCTGTAAACTGTAAGATATTTCTGTTTTGAAAATTTCAGACTTTCACCTCCGATTCATACCATTTCCGTTTTGATTGACACTTGAGTTTAGGATTGAAAACTGTAAGATATTTTGTTCATTTAATAGGTCAATCAGCTCACATGTAATATTTTATTAAAAACGAAGTTGTATATTGTAATCTATTGCTTAACAAAGTTATGTATATAGCTCACATGTATTATATTTTTTAACATTGTTATATATAGTAACTAGGTAGTTGCCCACGCGTTGCGTGGGTTATGTGTTTAATTGAATTTGATCTTTAATTTATTAAAAAGAATGTTTTTGTTATTGATAAGACTTTACTACAGTTTTTATCTTTAGAAATAATAATCACGAAAATTAGTATACATTCTTTGGTTCAACTTTATAAAGAAGCAAGTTTGAAGGACATGAGAAGAAAAACAAATCTTCTGCGGTGATGACAAAAGGAAAGCCTCCGGTACTGGGCAAGCTTGCTTTCACAACTAAATGTGTAATTAATAGAAATTATTTTTCTTATATATGTTTATTTTAGAAATGAGAATATTAAAAGATAAAATAGAAAAATAGTTAAAATAAATGTTCAAAGAAGGATGACACGTGTCCGCTTGTGGTTAAACGAACCTTACACTATTATATAAGATTTATCTCATCTTTGTTTTTCTTCAACATAATAAAAAAAAAGGTAATAATAATAATAAAGCAACTGAAACGTATCATCATTAAAGCTGAAATAGAATTACAAAGTCCCTTGAGTAAATGATTAGTGTATAGGATTTGGTTTGGCATAAATCTATAAAATCTACAATTGTTTTAGGAAAAAATATATTGTGACAACTCGATTAATATATATATATATCGCATCTCCAATCTTTTGCAATGTTTTAGTGTAGTTTCTTCGTTGGACACCTAAACGAATAGACTTTGTGATTTAAGTAGGGCACTAAAACATTAACAAAAGGAAAGTAAAATCGTGAAAAATAGATAAAGAAATCAGATATTTTTTTTATTTTCATGAATTTAAAAAAGACAACAATTAAAGGTTTGGAGCACATTGATTCAACGAAGACTATCTTTTTCTTTAAGAAAGGGAAGACACAATCTTACCCAAAATCGTTAGCATCGAACTAGCAAGTGCCACGTTCAAAAGAGCACCTATAATAATCACACACACAACACAAACAAAATTGTATTTTTCTCTCTAAAAGTGTATTAAAATGTTCAGAAAATTCTTCCTGAAAGAAAATCAGTATTTAATTTAACATATAGGCTCAGTGGAGCCATTAATATTTCGGAGAGAGCATACATTACTTATACGAAATTTGATTATGATTTATGAAAAATGACGCTGTTTTTATATCATATATTATAGTATATAGTTTTTCATATGATCCCTTTTATTCCATTTTGGTTGAATAATATTACCACATGCAGTGACTCGTATTTTTTTCCTTAAAAAATTACTTCATTGAATCAGATTCTATTTAAAGCTTTTGGGGCAACACCTCTATCTCCATCCAAAATAAGGACTAGGTAAAGTATTTTTTTCATTTTTCCTTTTTTTTTTGTGTGCAAAATAATAGGGTAAAAGGATAAGACTTTCATTTTCTTTTTATTTGGGACTCATTTTCAAGAATATTTTTTTTCTTGAATGAATGTAAAATTATATTCAACTCAAAAAGGGTCGGCGATCTATTTCCCCCCGATAACTATCATATCACAACCGTTCTCCACAAACTTCGAGGCTAGTGCCAAATCTCTCCGAAAGCAAAGTTCTAGGCTTATTATCCCCTGAATTGAAAGTTTTAAATCTCATTCCACCCGAATCAATAGTTCTAGACTTTGCACCCCATAAACCCAGATTAGACTCAGTTTACTTTATTTACAAATCATCTTTAACCAGTTAATTGGTTGTAAACCAAGTTTATACCCGATTATATTGATTTTACCAGATCCAGACCCGATTAGAAGGTAAAATCCCAAAACTCGACCCGACCCGATATCTTTTCTTCTTCACCCGATTCTTCTGATGTCTTGCTCTGTCGCTGTACGTAATTCTCTGATGTTCTCACCGTCGTTGTCTCTTTTCTATAACAAAGTTTTGACTCTCTCTTCACCGCAAGAATCATCTCTATCTCTATCTCTTTCTCATCTCAAACCTCAAACATCTTCTCCTCCCTCTCCTTCTACATCCACCGTCGTTTCTTCTCCCAAATCGTCGTTTTGTCTCTGATTTCAGAAACCTCTGACTAGATTCGCTCATGCTCCCTTATCGTTTAGATATGACCTTGTTTCCGCTTCATCTTCACCTTCAGGAGGGGTTTTGAAGAGGAAAAGACCGACGAGGATGTGGTTGCGACGACGCCGAGGGAGGAGAGTAGAGAGGTTGAGAGATAAGGTGATGGATATTCTGTTTATTGTCAGAGGAAGAAGAGAAGCTATGGAGGTCAAGAAGTCGACGAAAGCTTTGGTTTTATGCGGCGGAGTGGTGACAAATCAGAGGAGCCAGATCCACCGTCGAACCTCATCAATCAATTTTTCAAAAAGCAAAAAGCTTCCGGCGATGAAAGCACATGATTTCTCCGGCACAGATAACGTCTGTTTCCGATTCTGCGTCACCGGTAACAGGCGACGACGAGTAATTATAGTAGAACCGTTAATCGATGGATACTTGGTTGAAATCTCCATAATCGAACCCATTTTGTCTCCTTTAGAGTTCATTACAATTGGAGACATGTTTCAAATTTTACAAGATCATCACATGATGGAGTTTATCGTGCCATTGACATGTTCTAAAAGGTAATTTCTGCTCTCAAATTTGTTCCATAGTTTTTCTAAAGTTGTAGTTTTTAAGTTTGAGATTATGATCAAATCTGCATCGTGTTTTCTATCAATTAAAAAATTAAGTTTTGATCTTTGATTTTATAGCAACATCCAGGAATAACAAAGAGCGAGAAGAAGAATAATGATTGAGTTTGGTCTATCGTGAAGAGATAAGCAGTTGAAGAAGCTGAATTTTTTTGTTTGAATTGGGTCAGGTTTTAGGTCGGGTCGGATTAAATTCCGGTTTAGTATTGGGTTTAGGTGGTTTTGTGTCGGTACAATTTGCTAACCGCCAAAACCAATATTCTGGTGGAATTGGGTTTAAAACTTTCAACTTGGGGGATAATAAGTCTAAAACTTTGCTTTCGGGGAGATTTGACACTAGCCTCAAAGTTTGTGGAGAACGGTTGTGATATGATAGTTATCGGAAGGAAATAGATCGTCGCCCATTCAAAAATCCTTGTTTACAATATATGCAACCCCTAAATTTGATAAAATTAAGAAAAACAGATCAAAAGAACAGAGTTTAAGGTTTACACTTTGTTTTCGCACCAACACCTAAGTCCATCTGTGACTGCAGAAAAACCTCCTTGCTTCAGCGAATATAACCTAAGAATATTTCAATCTATATTGTTTTGAAAAAGCATACGGTCAAAAGATAATGTTAACCTATATTGTCAAATATCTTTTTTATGTTTTTAGTAAATTCATATTTAACCCCCCCCCCCCCATTAATATACTACATACAAAAAGAGTAATTCTAGGGAAAACAAATCTCATAGTAATGTAAATTTTCAATTGCTTTATTTTCATGAATCTTGTTCCTTCAATGCAATTTTCAATAGCTTTTATTTATGTGTTCGTGTCGTAGTAATCTTTTGCATCCCATCATTATCAAGCATTATCCAGTCCTTTTCCACATGATATATAATATTCCTAATATTTCCAAAGGTATATATTGTCGCCTGATTTTAGTTTACTTTGCCAATTCTCTTACTAATTGTTGAGCTGAAGATCGATTTCAGACTTTGAAAGTTTAGAGGTCTCTAAAATCACTCGTGTTTATTCCTCATTCGTGTGTAATTTAACGACATAACAAAAATTGTAAAGAATGTAAGCAATACGAGTACGGATTTGATACCATACATCTTGCCAAGAAATATGTTTGGTATAGAAAATAAGCGGACAAAACAAAAGATTAATTAGGATCACTAATTTTTTTTTTAGGGCCAGTTGTTTCCTTTTATGATAATTGTAAAAAAAAAATTACCCACCAAATTTGTTGTTTTCTTACTAAGAAGTTATTGTATAAAAAATATTTTAATACAATTTTGCATATTTCTTAAAGCTAATACTAATTAGGAAAGGGCCACAATATTTTTTTTGTTTCTGGATTTAATCAACATATTTAATTTTGTATAGTTCTTAGAGATGTCCCAATGTACATACATGACATTCTTGAGAAGAACAATATGAGTTATCATCATTTTGAATCTTTACACTTCCAAATCATTTAAATTAAAAATGAATGTCATTTTCCATCCTCACTTTTTATATGTTTGATTTTATTAAAACACAACGAAACCTATCATTTTTTGGTGTCTTCTGAAAAAACCAGTCAGTGTCCAAGTTCCTACACGAACATATATGATGATTTGACTAATATATGGTTTCATGACTAATTAGCCAAGTTCATGTATGTAATTAGCCAATTATTATAGTTGGTGTATGAATCGGCACACAATAATAGAGAAACGAATTACCATAATTCCGATATTTACCATAGTTATTGTCGTAACTAGAAAATACTTCTTCCAATTCAATTTAAATGTCGTTTTAGGGATTTACACATTTATTAAGAAAATAACTAAATTTTTTGTTTTAGAGAGTATATTTTAACAATTACATTGAAATTTCCAAAAAAAAACATTTAAGTTGAAACAAAAATTTAACCCTAAAACGATACTTAAAATGAATTATAGAGAATAGCTTTTGGTGTCTGGTAAATTATAATTAAAGGTGGAAAGGAAAATTGTGGTATATATATACAGCTGTATTGGTTAGGCTGATCTTTGAATGGAATCTCTAGAATAAATGTGTCGCAATGAAGCATAACTTTGTTCTGTAATGTTCTTAGCTTTCTGTTTTGGTGTCAAATCCAACCACTTTTTTTAACAATAATGTTCATTTCTTCTTCTTTTTTCGAGCTACGTTTCGACATTTAATTCAGCGAATCACACAAATAAATATTGACCGTTACTTAAGAAAAAAAAAAAAAGAAATACTATGACTAGCTATTATTGGTGCATTTGAGTCCATGTTCAAATTAGAATTCTTATGTATGATTTAGTACATAATATGGACCAGAAACAAAGTAAAATGCTTTGCTTTTGTCACTCTCAAAAAAGACTTTATGTTTTCTCCATACTATGACGCCACAGGCATGCTACGTGTTCAAGTCTTAAGATGCAAATTAATTTTCGAATATGCCAGAATTTCATATTTCATGCCGACTAATAATATTTTAATAGCATATCTAATGCTTTTCCTTCGTTTCGTTGTAAGATCTTTTTATTATATGAAAAGCATCGTTTTATATTTTAAATACAAATTCAGAAATAATTTTCAAATTTTGTCTCTACTAGTTTAGGTTAGTAAGTATAATGACATTTATAATATCTTTTAATCATATGTGAAAAAAATTAAAACAACATTTAGAATGAATCGAATGCACTAAGACCACAATACGTGACCTAATTGTTTGTATGTATTAGTGCTATTACACAAAGTTAGATTAACATAAATTTAAAAATGCAACGAGGATAATAGGCATTTGATATTGCACGTTGATTTACAAGGCGAAATAGTTGGATACAACTTTTAAATTGAAAATAGTTATAACTATATATATAGCATATTCATTTTATAAAAAAGTTATTTTCTGAAACCACACCAAAATAACTTTAATTAAATTGCATGGTTTGCTAAAGTTTAGTGCATAGAAGTTTAGTGACCAATGTATTGTATTGAAGAATATTTATCTTTTAATCAGAGTATAAATAATTAAGTTGACATTATATGTATGTTAAAAGTGGAAAATGAATTAATTGCGCTATGAATAAAGTATATACTCTCTCCCTACTTAATTTTCCCTCCATAATACTATAAGAGTCCCCACTTCTTTCCTTTATATACACATCACATTACATGTGAACTTCTCAACTCAACACACCAAATCTTTCTCTTCGTATCTCTCTTTCTCTGTATCTCTCTCCCTCCCTCTCTAAATGATGCCTCCTAATGAGCAAGAATCTAGCTTTCCAAATACACCGGGTGCAAACCGACACGAAACTAGTCCGGTTCAAGAAAACCGGTTTAGCTCTCCAAGTCATGTTATCCCATGTCTTGACGACGACCACGACGGTCCGAGTCACCAATCAAGACAATCTTCGGTTCTACGTCAATCTTTACGTCCTATAATCCTCAAGGTCGTACGTTAAGTTAACATTTACACATAGATCTTAAGTCATGTATCGTCTTTTTCTCATTTTTTTTCTTTGATTTGTGTTATATAATGCAGTTTGAGGAGTTGACGTACAGTATTAAATCACAAACCGAGAAAGGAAGCTATTGGTTTGGTTCACAAGAACCAAAACCGAACCGGTTAATCCTTAATGGTGTAAGCGGTATAGTCAAACCAGGGGAGTTACTAGCAATGCTTGGTCCATCAGGGAGTGGCAAAACAACGCTAGTAACGGCGTTGGCCGGACGTTTACAAGGGAAGCTATCAGGAACCGTTAGTTATAACGGAGAACCGTTTACAAGCTCCGTTAAACGGAAAACGGGGTTTGTTACACAAGACGACATTCTCTACCCACACTTAACGGTCATGGAGACGCTAACGTACACGGCTTTGCTACGTTTACCAAAAGAATTGAGCCGGAAAGAGAAACAAGAGCAGGCGGAGACGGTGGTTTCGGATCTTGGGTTGACCCGTTGTTGTAACAGCGTAGTCGGAGGCGGGTTGATCCGAGGAATTTCGGGTGGGGAAAGAAAACGGGTAAGTATTGGACAAGAAATGCTTGTGAATCCAAGTTTGTTGCTTCTTGATGAGCCAACGTCGGGTCTTGATTCGACCACGGCAGCGCGTATAGTCGCCACCTTGAGATCGTTGGCGCGTGGCGGCCGGACGGTGGTAACGACGATTCATCAGCCTTCGAGTAGGCTTTATCGAATGTTCGATAAAGTGTTGGTTCTATCAGAAGGATGTCCAATTTATAGTGGAGATTCGGGTCGGGTTATGGAGTATTTTGGTTCGATTGGGTATCAACCCGGTTCGAGTTTCGTTAACCCGGCTGATTTCGTTCTTGATCTTGCTAACGGTAGGCACGAAATCTTTTTATGATTATCGTCTACAATTCATACTAGCTACTCGATTTGAATCCAAATCATAACATGACTACATCACTAATACAAACCGTTACATGTCACGATCCATGGTAGGTACAAAATCTATTAGAAATTCATTTGAAACAGCTAACTTAGGGTGTAAAGTTAGACACTTTCTTCTTGTTTGCTCGTGCATCATGAGATATGTGACAACGACAATTCTATCCCATTCTTTGTATATTTATTACAATCTTAAAAGAGAAACGAAAGGTTTGTTAATATATAGTGGGATAAATCATGTGGTTATATGTTTCTTTTGAACTATATACTATACAATTCTTGAAAATGTTTCGAATATTTTTTTTGCAGGAATTACTTCGGATACAAAACAATATGATCAAGTCGAAATAAATGGAAGATTAGATCGGCTAGAAGAACAAAACTCAGTGAAACAATCGTTAATATCGTCTTACAAAAAGAACTTATATCCACCTTTGAAAGAAGAAGTTTCTAGAACATTTCCACAAGATCAAACGATCACTAGATCTAGAACAAGGACATTAACGAGTAAGTCTGGTCAAGTCATTATATAACAGTCAATAATGACATTTAATTATTTTTTTGTTGATTTCAATTATCATAAAGATGTCGTTTTTGGATTTTTGAAGATCGATGGCCAACGAGTTGGTGGATGCAATTCTCAGTTCTACTGAAACGAGGTTTAAAGGAGAGAAGTCACGAATCATTTTCAGGACTTAGAATATTTATGGTCATGTCAGTTTCTTTACTTTCTGGTCTCTTATGGTGGCATTCTCGCGTTTCTCATATTCAAGATCAGGTAAGAAAAAACCAATTAAACCATGGCATGAAAATTCCGATTATCTTATACAAAAATAGTTGGCATCAAACAAAAAAATATATATATATATATAAGTTAATTTCTTTTAAAATAAAAAGTATATTTATACAAACATGATCACACAAAATATATTGTCCAGTGCTTTACGTTTACGTTAAAGGTTTTGAAAAAATGTTTCCTCTTCTCTCCAAAATGAATATTTCAAAAAAAATTTGATACATTGTATTTTCAAAGAAAAAAAATAATTAATTTGTTCTGTTTTTTTTCTGTAACACAAAAATAACTATTTATTCCTTGTTTGATTGTTGGTTATATATATAGAAAATAAAATAATACTTCTACATTTCTTATGAATAAAGTGCATTCAACAAAATAACATCATTCACAGTGAAAATAACAGGAAACAAAAGATATAGAAAAGTAAATAATATAATTTAAAGTATAATAAAATTATATATCGTAGTCAAGACTCATACATTACCAATTAATATTAATATTCTTGTTCACTATAACAGGTGGGTTTATTGTTCTTCTTCTCGATCTTCTGGGGATTCTTTCCTCTTTTCAACGCCATTTTTATATTCCCGCAAGAACGACCAATGCTTATAAAAGAGCGATCCTCCGGAATCTACAGACTCTCCTCTTACTACTTAGCAAGAACAGTCGGCGATTTACCAATGGAACTCATTCTTCCTACGATCTTTGTAACAATCACATATTGGATGGGAGGTCTTAAGCCATCTTTAACCACATTCATCATGACTCTTATGATCGTTCTCTACAATGTTTTAGTGGCTCAAGGCGTAGGGTTAGCTCTAGGAGCAATCTTGATGGACGCAAAGAAAGCCGCGACATTGTCTTCGGTGTTAATGCTAGTGTTCTTGCTAGCCGGAGGATACTATATTCAACATATACCAGGTTTTATCGCGTGGTTGAAGTATGTTTCGTTTAGCCATTATTGCTACAAGCTTCTTGTTGGGATTCAATACACATATGATGAGGTTTATGAATGTGGATTGGGGTTGCATTGTAGTGTTATGAATTATGAAGGGATCAAGAATTTGAGGATTGGGAATATGATGTGGGATGTTTTGGCTCTTGCCATTATGTTGCTTCTTTATAGGGTTCTTGCTTACTTAGCTCTAAGGAACTTGTGACACCTTTTAATCAGTGTGTTTCTTTATTATGTAGAACGCAAGTGTAAGATATATATAAGCTACGCTATTGTCAATTTGTCATCATTTGTTTGTCTTATTTTTATTTAAAAATCAAGAAAGCAGAGTTGGTAATATCTTGTGTCCTGTCTACCATAGTTGCAATTTCTAAAAATTAAAAACCCAAACTCCACTATGAAAAATCAAAATGGCACTAGTTAACTATTATTTTTAACCCATGACATCTAATTATTAAAATATAACTAATCCATCATACTAACCCATGACACCTTAAAGATCATTAAGATAACCAACTTTATCCCTAGTATGATTTAAACTTTAAACGTCTCAACACTCACAAAAGTTTTGGGGCAAAACTAGACCAAAATTGTAACCAAAATTTATCTCAAGTACTAAAATTCCAAATCTATACATCAACTATTTTAAAATGTTTATTTAAGACCTTAATTCATTCATATGTCACACACTCCAAGGTTTCCCTCGGTTATAAAACGAGTAAGCGCCACTTCACATAGTTTGATTGTTTTTTTTTTTTTAACTCAGGAGTAGATCCCAAATTATGGATGGGTCCTGAACTAATCTCTTGGGAAAAGTAACCCACGGATAAACCCCTTCTCGGGTTTTCAAATGGACCGAAAACAAGAACCCATATCCGTGTGGCGTTCGAAACAAATGTGACTTAGTTTCGCTTGACAAGAGGATCGAACCCAGAACGTGGTAGCGTCCAAGCCCGTCCTCAACCACTTGAACGCTTGAACCACATGGTTTGATTGTTTCGAATTATAATGTTTGAATCTACTGGTTGTTACCTCATTTAAGACCCATTCATGCGTGAAAAATCAAAGTCTTTCTGTTTTTCCAGTTTTAGATATTAGTAGAAAATTTATCCAACCTAATGAATTGGTACATGAATGGCTTTGTGTTCTTAAAATTCTTAATGATTTCGGATATCCCATTGGGCTTTCCTTTGATTGGAGCAGCAGCCCCATTTTATTCTTATTGGGTCTGATGTATTACTATTATCACCTTTTTATATATGATCCAAAAGTGCTTTTTCAATAGATTGACAAATTTTTATTTCAAGCTTTGGCTACAATGATAGGGGATTTCAATGTTTTGCTAGAACAGATATTACATGCTACCTTTTTATAAGATATTTTATCAGTTTAGGATGCTTAATAGATTTTTATGCAAAATTTAAATGCATTTATAGTATTTTGTAATCATTTACAGTATTTGTTTTAAATAAAAATATCAAATAAAATTTTGTAAAAAAATATATTTTTTAATCTAAGCATTTTTAACCAAAACATCTTATAAAATAGAACGAAATAAAATAGTTATGGATATTAGGACATATAAAATTATTATATTATCGACTAGATATTAAAATGATTTCAAGTATATTCCCTATTTTCCCCCTGAACTCGTTTTGTTACTTTACTTGCATCAATATATGAACTACAACAACATAAGAGCATCTTTATCCATGAGAAACACTTCCAAATCTTTCAAAAATATAATATATTATTATATTTTATATATTTTAATTATATGAACAAATTTTAAAATATAAAATAAATTTGAACCTATGATAAAATACCATGTGTTATAAGAGTCTTTCAAAATCTTTCAAATGAGAGATTTTTAATTCATTATTGAATACTATCGGTAGAAAATAAAATATGTGTGTGACCGTTGATCTTTTATTTATTTTTTGTTACTGGTTGTCACAGTTCATATGAACTTTCTTCGTTTATGATATATAAAAGCTTTGATTCCGCTCGTTTTTTTATTTATTTTAAAATCGAAAAACGTAAAAATAATCGTGATATTAATGAAAACTACGAATCCATGACGTCATGGATGATTATAAAGTCACGTGTTAAGGAAGTCAAGAATATTTCTAAAGTCAACTATCCACCCTATTATATTGCACAGGGTTCATTTCTAGAATTAAATGTCGAAACATGATAGTTTTTAAAGTCATACGATAAAAATTTAAAGTAGTGACATGGTCGACAGAAGAAAATAAAATATATTTAATGATATGGTTTGATTTTTTTTTATCGAGATAAGGTACGTCAAGATTAACAACCAAGTTGGTGTGAAGGAGTACGTTTAAGACTTTTATGTTATTGAATCGCTTCACTATATCATCATTGTTTAAACTAGTAGTTACCTCTGAAATCGGTTTAATGGGTTAGTGAAATTTTCATTATCCAAGAAACCTAATTTCAACAAAGCTAATAGTATTAAATGATTAAATTTCAAAAAGTTCTAACCACTATTATAAATTATAATGCCGCACATTTTATAGTCAAAGCAATAATGTGCTTATATTTTATTATAGTACTGATCATTTATAGATATGCAATGATGTTAGAAATTTGGAATGGTCGCGCAGCCAGAACATTATAATGATAATACAAGTAGATGAATTGCATGCATGTGTGATTGAAAAATATCACATGAACAACGTTTAATGAACTGGTTTAATACGTGTTGATATTGGATTAACATTCTAATAATGACTCACGGGTCTAAACATCAGTCCAACGATCTATAATATTTTATATCCCATTTTGTCTTTAAAAATAAATAAATTTTAGGTGATATATTAATTTCTTTTTTCATAAAGTTAGTAATGGATTATTCCTTTCTTCTGTCTGTGAAATCTATCAATAACTCTTTTTTAGAAAACTTATTTTTATTTTCTTAATAAAAAACCATTCATCCATTAATCTCAAACTCTGAGAAAAATCCGACCGTAACTCTGAAACGATCTTCGTACACAAGATGACTAGAAGCCATTTAATTAAAAGCTAAATCATAGTAAAACCTAATATTACATTGATTTCACGAAAACTAACTTATACTTGTCTACTGATTACAAGATTTTCATCGTAGAGTTGGAAGACGATAGTTCAAAATTTTCCATAATTGGATTCTCATAAACCTCCATGAGTAGGATCTATATTTCAGTTCAGATTTCCACAGGATATGAAACGTAATAAAAATGATTCCAAGAAGCTTCCATGTTATGACGCATGTGAAAGAAAAGAAAAACGAAATATTAATAAATAAATAGATCAGCAATCATTAAATTGATACCATTTACGCCTCTTCCAGCTCTTCATATTTGTCATTTCTCAATTTCTATAATTGTTTAAAACTAGAACAAAACAAAAGAAGAAAAGAAAAACCCATTAGTTACTCACGAGACCTGACATAATGATTTTATAAGTGGTGATCGGCATTTAATGCGATGAACTGGATTGCAATTTAATTCACTATAGCAAAAAAAAAAAAATTGTTAAAACCAATTCAACCACTAAAAAAATAGCTATTTTTTTTTTTATATAATTAGTAACTTCAGGTTTAGTGTATTACACATCTTCCTATGACGAAACCGAACCATGTAATATAAATTCCTTTAAAGAACACCTAGGTTCTTTTTTAGAAGATTAACCACAAGAGCAATTGATCATTAATTACTAATTCAATTCACCACTTATCAATAGTCTAATTACATCAATATTTGGTACGGACTATCCATTTTATTAAATTTAAATGTAAGCATGATTTAGTTTTTTTTTTTTTTTTTTGGTTAAAGAACCATGCATTTAGCTTCAGCCAAGCTTAGGAATTCGGTTTACAGGACGTCAATGTTTCTAGGAAATGATCAAAGAAAACTCTAAGGTCTTATACAATAAAGGTAAAAATGTACCAACTAAATTAACTATTCTAGAACTAGAAGCAATCTCTTTCATCTACGTGTATAAATAATTTGGAAAATTCGAGTGACTATTCTCAACCATATGCAATTATGCATTATTTCCCCCGTCAAATAAGAATACCCGCGTACATTTTTTTGATATCTTTCGAAACAAACAATACTCATGACAAATATATTTCTTTAATATGAAAAAGAAAAAGAAACTTCGTCAAAAAAGTCAAGAAACGAAGCCAAAAGTGTTACGATTCAAAGTCGTCGTTCAAAGTTGGTTCTCTTTATAAAAAAATAAAATCTTCTTAGCTTCACACATTTTTAAACTGACTCCATCTTCCATTTTTGTTCCTAATTTCATATCTTAAGATTTCAACATTTCTGACATTCTTTAATTCGTTAACCAAGTGTGTTCTCCAAGTATTTTATAGATTTTTTTAAAAACCCAAACTTATTTTTGTGTTCTTCTCCATTTTCTCAAAGTTTTCAGACAGGAGAAATTGTAACTATAAGCTATGGCTGGTCCTGGTCGGAGAAGAAGAAGATTACAACTAAGCAAGATCTATTCCTACACTTGTGGTAAATCAAGTTTCAAAGAGGATCATTCCAATATAGGAGGACCCGGTTACTCTCGTGTCGTTTATTGTAACGAACCGGGTTCTCCGGCAGCTGAACGCCGGAATTACGCCGGAAATTACGTCCGGTCAACGAAATACACCGTTGCTTCTTTCTTCCCTAAATCTCTCTTCGAGCAGTTCCGTCGCGTAGCTAATTTTTACTTTCTAGTCACCGGAGTCTTGTCGTTGACTGATCTCTCTCCTTATGGAGCCGTTAGTGCTATCTTACCTCTTGCCCTCGTCATCTCTGCCACAATGGTTAAAGAAGGTATCGAAGATTGGCGCCGGAAACAACAGGTCCGATCTTAAATACTCAATCTTTGGTTAACCTTAAACAAATCTCCGATCTTAAAAATACAATCTTTAGTTCAAAAATCTTCATTTCTACTAAAAGTCTAAAGGTACAAAATAAAGTCTCGATTTTTATTAATGTTGAATTCAAACTTCCATAAAGTATGAATCTTTCATTTTTGTTAAGAAAGAATTATTAAACCCATGAATCAAAATTTAAATTTTAAAACTTTTTTTTCAGGATATTGAGGTGAATAACAGAAAGGTGAAGGTACACGACGGAAATGGAATATTCCGGCAAGAAGAATGGAGGAATCTAAGAGTAGGTGACATAGTAAGAGTCGAAAAAGACGAGTTTTTTCCGGCGGATCTTTTGCTATTGTCATCGAGTTACGAGGATTCGATTTGTTATGTAGAGACGATGAATCTCGACGGTGAGACGAATCTGAAAGTGAAACAAGGACTTGAAGCGACTTCTTCATTGTTAAATCAAGATTCCGATTTCAAAGATTTTAGAGCCGTGGTTAGATGCGAAGATCCAAATGTGAATCTTTATGTGTTCGTTGGGACTTTGGCTCTTGAAGAAGAGAGGTTTCCACTGTCGATTCAACAGATTCTTCTCCGTGATTCGAAGCTTAGAAACACAGAGTATGTGTACGGAGCTGTTGTTTTCACTGGACATGACACAAAGGTACGAGCTTTTTCTCAGATCTCACTCTCTGCTCTGTTATCACTCTGTTTTAGATTCTGAGAAAACTCAAATGTTTTGAAAACAGGTGATACAGAATTCAACTGATCCTCCATCAAAGAGAAGTAGGATTGAGAGGAAAATGGACAAGATCATCTACTTAATGTTTGGTTTGGTCTTTCTAATGTCATTCATTGGATCAATCATCTTCGGAGTTGAAACAAGAGAGGATAAAGTCAAGAACGGAAGAACAGAGAGATGGTATTTGAAACCAGATGATGCAGATATCTTCTTTGATCCAGAAAGAGCTCCAATGGCTGCAATATATCACTTCTTCACCGCTGTGATGCTTTACAGTTACTTCATCCCGATATCGCTTTATGTTTCAATTGAGATAGTTAAAGTTCTTCAGAGCATTTTCATCAACAGAGACGTTCATATGTACTATGAAGAAACGGATAAACCCGCCCAGGCACGGACTTCGAATTTGAACGAAGAGCTTGGTATGGTTGATACTATTCTATCCGATAAAACCGGGACTTTAACGTGCAATTCCATGGAGTTTATTAAGTGTTCTATTGCGGGTACTGCCTATGGACGCGGTATAACAGAAGTTGAGAGAGCTATGGCTGTGAGAAGCGGTGGTTCGCCTTTGGTTAATGAAGATTTGGATGTTGTTGTGGACCGGTCTGCTCCTAAGATCAAAGGGTTTAACTTTGAGGATGAAAGGATTATGAATGGGAATTGGGTGAGGCAACCTCAAGCCGCCGTGTTGCAGAAGTTTTTTAGGTTGCTTGCTGTGTGTCACACGGCGATACCTGAGACCGATGAAGAGACCGGGAATGTCTCTTATGAAGCCGAGTCTCCGGATGAAGCTGCGTTTGTTGTTGCAGCTCGAGAGTTCGGTTTCGAGTTCTTTAGCCGGACACAAAATGGGATCTCGTTTCGTGAATTGGATCTTGTATCAGGGGAAAAAGTCGAAAGGTTTGTTTTTTTTAGACTCACTTGTTATCGATCTAAGGTAATTTCTGCAATTTCTATAGCTCAAGTTTTCCTCTGTTCTTGCAGGGTTTATAGGTTACTAAACGTTCTTGAGTTCAATAGCACGAGGAAGAGAATGTCAGTTATTGTAAGAGACGATGACGGGAAGCTTTTGCTGTTGTCTAAAGGAGCTGACAAGTAAGCGAATTGCAACACTGAAACATATTTTAAAACTTTATTGTTGAAAGACTTTAACTAACGTTGATTTTGTTGTGTGTGCTCTTTTCAGTGTAATGTTCGAAAGACTTGCAAAGAACGGTCGTCAATTCGAGGCGAAAACCCAAGAACATGTAAACCAATATGCAGATGCAGGTCTAAGGACTCTAATACTTGCATACCGAGAGGTTGATGAGAATGAGTACATAGAGTTCAACAAGAATTTCAATGAAGCTAAGGCTTCCGTGAGCGAGGATCGTGAAGCTTTAATAGACGAAATCACGGATCGGATAGAACGCGATCTCATTCTCCTTGGTGCTACTGCTGTTGAGGACAAACTTCAGAATGGGGTATGAGACTTTAATGAAAGACTATATAAAGCTACAAGTTTTTTGACAGTTTAAGGTTTTTGGTATTAACGATTTTTCGATTGATGGGTGTTTCAGGTCCCGGAATGTATTGACAAACTTGCTCAAGCTGGAATTAAGATTTGGGTTCTAACTGGAGACAAAATGGAAACAGCTATCAATATTGGGTATTGAACCTTGAATCTTCTTCTTATGTCTGAAACCATCAATGTTCTTATTCTTGTGTGTGTGTGTTTTTATTACTGACTTCAAAATCTCTTGCAGATTTGCTTCTAGTTTACTAAGACAAGAGATGAAACAGATCATCATCAATCTTGAGACACCTCATATCAAATCTCTAGAGAAATCTGGAGGCAAAGACGAAATTGAATTGGCATCAAGGGAAAGCGTTGTCATGCAACTTCAAGAAGGAAAGGCTTTACTTGCTGCATCAGGCGCGAGCTCTGAAGCATTTGCTTTGATCATTGATGGGAAATCGCTAACCTATGCCCTCGAGGATGAAATCAAGAAAACGTTTCTTGATCTTGCCACAAGTTGTGCCTCTGTGATTTGCTGTAGATCATCACCTAAACAAAAAGCATTGGTACAATCTTTAAATCTTGATGACATTTCTCATGTTTTCTTTCCAGTTTCTAATGTTTCAATTCTAACAACAGAGGTTTATATTCGGGTTTTCTAGGTTACGCGGCTGGTTAAATCCGGAACTGGAAAAACAACCTTAGCGATTGGCGATGGAGCAAACGATGTAGGAATGCTTCAAGAAGCAGACATTGGTGTGGGAATAAGCGGTGTTGAAGGAATGCAAGCAGTAATGTCTAGCGATATCGCCATTGCTCAATTCCGATATCTAGAGCGTCTATTGCTAGTCCATGGTCATTGGTGCTACAGCAGAATCGCATCCATGGTAAATGACTGAAAATTTTCCCTAGAAAACCTCTCTCTGATTTCATCATTCATCTCAATCTTTCTCTTACCGGGGGTTTTCGCCTTTCTGCAGATATGTTACTTCTTCTACAAGAACATCACTTTCGGAGTCACAGTATTCTTATATGAAGCGTACTCTTCCTTCTCTGGACAACCTGCATACAACGACTGGTTCCTGTCTCTATTTAACGTCTTTTTCTCTTCCCTTCCTGTCATTGCCCTTGGAGTCTTTGATCAAGACGTCTCAGCTCGCTTCTGTTACAAGGTAGGTTTAGAGATAAAGATTCTTGAAATCTGTACATTTCTTCGATCCCTGGCTAGAGTTACTTACCATTTTTTCTTTGTTTCTGGCAGTTTCCATTGCTATACCAAGAAGGTGTGCAGAACATTCTCTTCAGCTGGAAAAGGATTATAGGATGGATGTTCAATGGATTCATAAGCGCTCTCGCCATTTTCTTCATCTGCAAGGAATCTCTAAAACACCAGCTATTTGACCCAGATGGCAAAACCGCAGGCCGAGAAATTCTCGGTGGAACAATGTACACTTGCGTCGTGTGGGTCGTCAATCTCCAAATGGCTTTATCAATAAGTTACTTCACTTGGGTCCAACACATTGTGATTTGGGGATCAATTGCCTTTTGGTACATCTTCCTCATGATCTATGGAGCTATGGCCCCAAGTTTCTCTACCGATGCATACATGGTTTTCCTCGAAGCCCTAGCTCCGGCTCCTTCCTACTGGCTCACCACTTTATTCGTGATGATCTTCGCTTTGATCCCTTACTTCGTCTACAAGTCAGTGCAGATGAGGTTTTTCCCTAAATACCATCAAATGATTCAGTGGATTCGGTACGAGGGTCACTCTAATGATCCTGAGTTCGTTGAGATGGTGAGGCAGAGGTCGATTAGACCCACCACCGTCGGATACACCGCAAGAAGAGCCGCTAGTGTACGGCGCTCCGCTAGGTTTCACGATCAGATCTATAAGGATCTTGTCGGTATTTGAAGAGTATAGATTTGTTTCTCTGTAAATATATATACGTATGTATATCTTTAACGTGGAGACTAGGGTTTCTTTTATTGAGATTCCCTGCCAAACAAGGCATCTGTAATTTTCTTTCACACACACACGGAAATATATTGTACATAACTTTTTCGTGTTTTACCTACACATTCATGAATTTATTTTTTATTTTTGTTGTATTTAGAATTAATCGATTATTAGATTCATATGATGATGGTAAAATAAAAACTAAAAAAGAACGGAAACAAATTCTCAGAAAAAAACACTTGTACAATAGTAAATCTAATTTTTCTAATTCTACTTTAATTAATTTGACCCTTTTTAAGAAAAAAGGAAGTAAAATCCCATATGTCCACTGTCCAGTCCAATGTATATAGACCACACAAAAAGATAAGACAGCAAATTTTGGAAATTCAAAGTTCAGACAAAGACATAAAGAGAAGGATCCTATGGGGTTCGGTGAAATAATTATTTAAGACATCTTCCGATTATTATGGTTGAAAACTTCTATCACTAAACTATCTATTTATATTTTGTTTTGTCAACGATTTCAATTATTTAACTGATTCGACCATTACAATACTACACCATTGCAACTGCAATCCAAATGCACTCGTATGTTAGATATTTTATATGCATATGATTCAACACATATACCATTTGAAGTCTACAAAACTGTAAAATTTAATTTAAATGCAATTAAAGGTTTTTGTCTACATATATATAAATACTTCCTACAGCTCTGACTTTTTCTAAAGTCACAACTATTTTGCCAATCATGTTGTACCTTTAAGTTTACAGGTAAAACCAGAAAAAACTTTTTAAAAAATTGAGGTAAACTTTCTACAACCCTATTTTTTTTTTTGCTATAGAATATGTAGAATCACACAATATTAGATTAGAAAATAGAAAAAATAAGCTTTTGAAATTAGAAAACTATCAATAAAAAAAAGTAAAACAAAATAAAAGATATGAAATGAACCAAAATTTACGGACAACAAAGCTACATAAAAAAAATCTTATAGGTGTAGCTAACGCAGGTACAACAAAAAATTTATACAAGATAATCTACAACTACAACTAAAAATATTGCAACTAGTTCATCTACCGTCCAAATTTTACAACAACAAAAACTACAACTATAGTAAAAATTCTGCAACAAAAATTCTGCAGCTACAATCCAACTAATCAGGAACTACATATTATCACACATCAAATTGGAGCTCTTGAAAATTCAGGCTACTTCCTACTAAATTAATATAACTTTGCCAAAGTTATTTATTTACCTGTTTTAAAACTTAAACAGCTGAATCTAGCTTTTTTTTTTTTTTTGTTAAAGAACAGTTACATCTTGCGTACATTGACAAAAAAAATTGAATACATTTTCATTTTCATTTGCTTATACTTTTAAAAATGAATACATTTTCATTTGCTTGTACATTCAAATTTCGTCAAAAGTCAATCTTGATATATATGACATTTTTAATTAGTAATACCCCCAAAGTAATTTTTTACGTCACTCCCAACGGATCATAAATAAAGGAATAGTAGAAAATTAAGGCATTGTTAATTGCACAAGTTGCATAGAAAAAAAAAACAGAGAATAATTAAGCAGTTAATCCAAGAAAATCAGCAGCAGATTTAGCCATTATATGAGCAAACTCATTAAAACTAATAACACCGTCACCGTTAGAATCAGCTTCCGTCATCATTTCCGTTAATTCACGGTAAGTCAACGGATGACCCATTTTAGCCATTGACCCAGCAAGTTCCGCCGCCGTGATAGAACCGTTACCGTCACGATCAAACGAACGGAAAACCTCCATTAACTGTTCTTGGTTGATCAGAACCTCTTCGTTAAGATCCGGCAATATCGCCACCACGAGCTCTTCGAACTCGACGGATCCGTTACCGTTACGGTCGATTTGGTTTAAGAGTTGAGAGATCTGATCGCCGCGTGGTTTGATCCCGAGAGATCGGAGAAGTGCGGCGAGTTCCAGCTGTGTTAAGCTTCCGTCGTTGTCCATGTCGAACCGAGCGAAGATGTCTTTCAGTTGTTTTATCTGATCGCTTGGTTTCGTAGACGCCATTGATGATGATGATGGAGGAGGAAGAAGAAGAATGTTTTTTTTTTTTTTTTGGTATTTTTAGGGTTTGTTTTATGAAACTTGGGGATGAATAGTTACTTAAAGTAGAAGAAGCCGCGTTTTTGGAGACGAAGTTGAAATTTACTATTATATGTACAGTTGAATAGTATTAAATTAAAATTTTAATTACATTATCTATAAATTTATAGATTGGTAGTACTATTTCAATTATTTGATAAGATATTAATATTTGGGGACAATTAAAGAGGGATTGACGGTGAAATCATTAAATTGGAAATTGGGTAGGAAGCACATCACACAGCTACATTCTTGTCTTATACTTATGTTTTTTTTTTATTAAACAAATATTATTATTTGTGATAGTTATATTCAAAATGGACCGTTACCCATTCTTTTATTTCATAATGTGATTTTTTATTTTACACAGTCTGCTAGTTGAGAAAAATCTTTTATGTCTATTAAAGTAATAAAAGTATGACTACCCAACTAAATCTGATATAATGATAAAAACTCAGATTTGGGACGAATTAAATCATAAAATTTTATTTGAATATATATTTAATAAAAATAGTTGAAGTAGCTTTGTTTATTTACCATATAAGAATTAATTACCGTTTAATATTCACCATCCACATTTATTTTCGATAACTAGATTTATTTTACTTTTTCATTTATTGTGCTTTAGATATTTAGAATTTAATTATTTCAACCATATGAGAGTATTTATCTGGCACTTAAAATTCGTTGTGATATTGAATTTTGTATGAGGCAGATATTAAAAGAGCAAGAACTTGTCAATTATATGAATCTTTCCTAATACAGTATCATTTGTTGAAAATTTGGGTGGTATAATAATATGGATTTCTAAAATTTTGAACAAGCAAATTAAAAGAAAAACCAACCCAGTGGATAATTTTATTTCCATTGAATTTAATATAATTTAGGTGAAGTTGTGAATATATAATCCAAGGAGTAGAAATTTTCTTCGATTATCTCATAACGACTTACAAATCTTAGGTCAAAGTTGTCATTACCACAATTTGACATTGACGAAGAATTTTGAACCCTCTCTTGTCCCCAGAAGCTTCCAAACAAAAACTCACCATTCTTTGAAAACTCCTCTAATACTTGTTCAACTTCTTCAATACACCCAAAACCTTCCATCTCCATACTCATCATCATAGACTCTTCTCTCCATTCTGAATCAACCCCGGTATTTTGTCGACAATCGCAACCGAGCCCCATTCTTTTTATTCTTCGATTTATCCCCCATTTTGTGTAACATTTTCTTGTGTTCTTGACCAGCTTTTGAGGAAGTCCAAGGAAGATGAAGATCGCAATCTGGAGAACAATACAGTTGCAACAACATGATACAACGACACAATCAGCTGCAAATGTGTTAAGATCTTCCATGGAATCTTGAAGGAGAGAGTCGAATAAGAAATAAAAAGACAATAGAAGAAATTAAAGAACAAACTAAATCCTAACATAATTTAGCAATTTTGGGATATTTGGTTTGAAGGAACTCCTTTGTTCTTTGCTTCTATAAGGAAGACATTAGGGAAAAGGCTAATCAAGGAAACAAATATAATAAATGAAGTTATATGGAGTATTACTTTAGATAATATAATGTGTGAACAGAATTTGTGAGATTACGATAATCGTGGCTAATTTTCCTTGAATAACACTCTACATTAAATTAGCCATTCGATCAAGATATTCTTTTTGGTAGGGTATGTACGAAGAAAATGGTTTTTGATCAAATAATTATTAAAAACATTTCTTATCATATTAATAGATACTTATCATATTATAACATTAAATTCAAATAGTCCTTGAAGTTGAAATGATCATGTGATTACAAATCTTTCTGGAAATTAGCAATTGAAGTAATAATTAAAGTACTAAAAAGTTCATAGAAATTGATAGAATAGATGTGAATCCCTTAAAAGATATGACGTAAATTGGAACTCTTTGTGGGAAAGCTGTCCATTGTGTACACGCTAAGTATATTTTTTTAAACATTAAAAGCATAGGCTATGTGAATCGGTACATGAAGATACGATGACACATTGATACGTTTGGGAAAAATATGCATTGACCTTTTTAAAAAAGGACCATGCTTAAGTATGGCGACGATTAAAAAACAATAACACAAAAAAAAAAAACAATTATTATCACGATGGAAATTGGTAAGTTAGAAAAACAGAAAACGTTTTCAAAACAGACGCTTGCCTCATGAAATTTTGGAAAAGCTTAAAATATTTATATGATCATATATAAATCAATAGTAAGAGAAATCAAATAACACTTTTTATCCAAAAAAAAAACACCTTTTTAAAATAGTAATCATACACCACTTTAGCGAATAGTTACATGAATGTTAATATATAACTAACAAACTGTTATATATTAACAAACTGTATACTCAGTATACAATTTGTTAATATTCATGTAAATATTGTTAATACAATTTGTTAATATTCATGTAAAAGACAAGCTCTGTCTTCGCGATTGGGAGTCCTCTCAGCTGATGCACTTGACCTCCCAGCACGACGACCTAGTTTTCGCACACACACCATCGTTTAAACCAAGATCCAAAGCTGTAATCAAGATCCAAAGTTGTAATCGAGCTCAATTTGAAATTTCCGGTGAGAAATCCGGTAGAAAATCCAAACACACCAGCGATTTCAGCAAAAGAAAGAAGAGATTCTACTGATTGATCGACGGAATAAGCGATGAATCAAGTAGATTTGATGTACAGAAGCTCAAATCTGCTCTGATACCATAACAGAAGAAGAAGGATTCAAGATAAGAAAAATGAGATTGATGTTCCGTTAAAGAAAGTTTGTTACAGATGTTTGAATATATATAGAACCGGTTTACACGTTAATTACTCGGTTCAACTAAACCAAAATAGACCAAGAAATAATCTGAAAAACTGAAATCCAACTTTATTATATGTTTCGGGGATATATTTTTCATCTTGTTGTTCGTACACTAGGGGATAAGGTATTCTACGTCAAAGCCAAGAAAAAATAGTAAAATAAGACATAATTTTTTTTTTCCGATAGACGACGCTCAAATCAAAAAAATAAAAAGAAAATAGAACCAGAGAATGAATCGTGGAAAGTAATGAAAAGAATATCAGTAAACGGGAAGAAAGAGTGGGTCGACTAACCAAACCAGACGGTCTCCAAAAACCGAAGTTGCAGGCCTTGGTTTTGACATCTGTGTCAAGAACAAACAATATTGTACAATTCATTACTAAATGAAACATGTTTTTTTGGATGAACTACATGAAATATGTTTACTTTATAGTTTGCACTGTTACTGGATAATCAATATAGGGCTTATTTTCAAATCTATCACTTTTTAAGTTTTACTTTTCCAAAACTACCACTTTGCATAAATGTTTTCAAATTTACTACAATATTATGGTAGGTTAGTGAAAGTTGGACAATAATACCCTTATGACATAGAGTGATTTTTGTGTCAAAATTTTTTTTTTCTCTTGTCATTAGGACTTGTCCACGCTTGAACACAAACTAGATTTCTCGTCTACGCCTCCTAATTTACTTTTTCCACCACATCTATAATCGTTAGTTGTGTCATTCAGTTTCACAATATGTTAATCCACTTTTTAATTCTTTTTGTCCACCACCAAAAATATTATCCACCAAAGGTTAGAATATTGTCCACCTCTTAGATCTGAGGTATGAACAGAAGAGAAGGCAACTTTGAGCATGGTGGTGGTGGAGGTGGTTGAGAAAGAGAGACAGAAAAAAAAAAGCTTTGAATAAGCACTTCGAGCATGGTGGTGGTAGAGGTGGACAAGTTTGTCGGTTAAGCATTCAGTGGACAAGTTTTTCCGAATAAGCATTACGTAGACAAGTTTACAAGACATTTGGTGGACAAGTTACAGAGAAGAAGATGAAGATGACGATGACGATGACGATGGACAAGTTGCAGATCTTTATATGTCCAGCTTTTGAATCTCATCATATGAGAGATGGCGGTGGCGAAGATAAGCTCCGAAGCCAGAGAAAAAAATGAAGAATAGAGATGAGAAACTGAAAGGAAACAACACAAAAGAAGATTAGATCTCATCTTCTTCTAAAATTGAAACAATTGAAGAGAGAAAGGGAGAGAAAGTGAGAGAGGAAGAAGAAGAGAAGAAGAAGGAGAGAGAAGGAGAGAGAAATGAGGGAAGAAGGAAGGAAGAAAGAAGAAGAAGAAGCTACAAGGAAGAAGAAAAAAAGGAGAGAAAGAAAAAGAAAAAGATGAGATAATAAGATAGGGATTGTATGGATATAATAGTAACAACATGTGGCACTTGTGGTAGATTAGAAAAGACTTTCAATAGAAAGTGGTATTTTTGATAATTTTCTCATCAATATATATACTTGGCACCAGCGTAACTCGTTGACGCTGCGAGCATGCGAATGTGTTTTATTGACTAAGAAAAAATTTTGATTATGATTTTTGACTCATTTGATCCTTGGAATTTTTTGGGCCATAGTAAGTGATAATGTAACATCCCGGTTTCAAAAATATGGTGGTGCATGCGGAGAGGTTTAAAAAAATTGATTTGGCCACCTATGTTACCAAAGTGCACTTATCTTTTCGGTCAAATATCCCGAGAGAACTCCACGGTTAAGCATGCTTGAACTAGAGCAATTTCAGGATGGATGACCTCCTGACAAGTGATTTTCAGAACCGTGCAAGTGAGAACAAAACACAGAGAAAGATCATATGGTGATTTGTAGGGTTGATAACAAGTGTTTAAAGCCTCCTGGATGTAGCAGACCGACCGTCAAACGAGAGTGGGCTCAATGGGCCGAGAGCAGATGTGGGCCCATTAAAGGTGGCGTTCGGAGTATTACAAATGGTACCAGAGCCGAACTCAGATGAGTGTGGAGTCAGGATGGCTTACACCGTTGGGGGTAACGATCTGGTGCGCAACGAGGACATTGCGGTATGTTAATAGGGGTGATTGTAACATTCCAGTTTCAGAAATATGGTGGTGCATGCGGAGAGGTTTAAAAAAACTGATTTGGCCACCTATGTTATCAAAGTGCACTTATCTTTTCGGTTAAACATCCCGAGAGAACTCTAGAGTTAAGCGTGCTTGAGCTGGAGCAATTTCAAGATGGGTGACCTCTTGGAAAGTGATTTTTGGAATCGTGCAAGTGAGAACAAAACACGGGGAAAGATCGTATGGTGATTTGTAGAGTAGGTAACAAGTCTTTAAAGCCTTCTAGACATAGCAGACCAGCCGTCAGACAAGAGTGGGCCGAATAGGCTAAGAGCAGACATGAGGCCCACTAAAAGTGGCGGTCAGAGTGGTACAGATAAGCTATTTTTTTGGGCTTACTTGATTGAAAATTCGCTTATAGAGATTAGGCTTAATAAAAATCAAAGAGTATATTACATTTTAGGGACATAATTGAAAGTTAGGAAACGATCATGTTAGGAAAGAATAATGCTAGCGAAATATATGAGCACTTTTTTTTTTTTCTTTTGAATGACTAGGAAGTTTCGAGCGGAAGCCCATAATCCCTCTAGGGCGAGGTCCAAATCATGTTAAATTAACCCTCTTTTTGAGAGTAGACCCCTCCCAACGTGTATCGAACCCGTGACCTCCTATGTCCCTACATTTTCAGGACTCAGAGGTTAACCAGTAGGCCAACTCATCATTGGTTATGAGCAAACTCTTCAAAGCCGAAGCAACTTAAGAAGATCCATGCAATTGTACTAAGGAAAGGGTTCTCTGAAATGAGCAGCCTCTTAACTCAGCTGTTAGAGAATCCTGTACTTATAGGTGACATGTGTTATGCACGCCACATCTTTGATGAAATGCACAAGCCGAAGATCTTCATTTGGAACACTCTTTACAAAGAGTAGGTTAAAATGGTTTAAATTGTCTAAGAATCGAGCTAATTCACAAGAAACTCAACTAGATTTGGTGTGTCAATCGACGATATAGAAATATGAATATGATATGATTTAATATCTCCGTCTCTCTCATCATTATCATCACGCTTTTAAAAAGAAATTTGGGGATTCAATTTTTGGTGAAAATTTTACCTAATCGTTTTTGTTTTTGTGGAAAAATTGTGGAATTGTAATTTAGAAGAAAAAAATAATATGATGATGATGAAGATGATGAAGATGCTAGTACGATGATGATGATGATGATGATAGTAGTATGAGGATTGGTGTGCTATACTGATGAATGTACGAAGTTGATGATGATGTTATTTATTTAGTTATATTATATATAAATTGATGATTTAATGATTAACTCATGAATTCATTAACCTATCAAGTATCAACCCATCAGTCTATTAAATCACTTGACTCACCAATTTATTAGAATCAAAATATTTAAACCTTAAGATTGATGTATACCTATATTATAACGTACATATGAAGTAAGGAACAAGTGAGTTAGTGGTTCTCCACCTTTGTTGTCATTACACCAAGTTTGGGTTTGAACTTTGTACTCTCCATGATACGAGAGCTATTTGGCCGGCATGCCACTATTCTCTTTTTTGGGTGTTTGGCTACTCGATCGGTTAATTGTGATTCAGTTTTAATGTTGACAGAAAAAAAAAACCTAAATATGAAATAAAAGTAGTTCTCATATAGAAAAATACTTATCAAATTGTTGTTTAGTTATTTTTATCAACATGATTGATAAAATAATTTAGAAAGTGTTATTCAATCATGAATTCTCATATGATTAAAATCCAATTCAATGCGGTTATTCATCTAATGATTCTAAATCATTAAAATTCGGGTGTTATCATATCTTATATTTGTAAATTATGTTTAATAAATTTTAAAATCTAATGTTATTCAATTAAGTTTTTAAATACAACATTACAATCATTTTTTTTTTTAAACTAAATAATTTTAAAGTCTTTATATATTGAGTCATTTAAAATAAAATCTCATGGCATTTTATGAGTAAATTATTAAAATAAAAATTCAAGATATACGACGAAAAAAAAACATCAAGATATACTACATAGATTTTGAAATCCACACAAATGAATTTCTTAAAAATTATATCAAATTATAAATATTAGAGATTGTAAAACCTAGAGAGTTTACTTTTAATCCATGGTTTAAAATTGCCCAAAAGTTATTTTATTTATTCATATAACTATAATAATGTCAATGAAGAGGTCAATCTTTAGAAATTTCCTAATCAACAAAAGAGAAGTTACCACATGTACAATTTATCCATGATTTGACCCATATTGTAGATTTGTTTCTCTTAGAATTTTAAATTTAATTGGCTTTTTTAATATAGTTATTCATTTTTCCAGATTTATTTTAATATCTTTTGGTACAATCATTCATTTGAATGATATATATTTAGTGATTCACATCCAATCTAAGTTAACTTATTTGATTTATTGTGTATCTGGTTTAGTTAATTTTTCTTATTAATTCACATATAAATTCATTAGATTTTTAATGCTTCTTTAATTTATAATTATAATTTATTTCTGAAAAGGAAATTCCTACTTTCTTTTTGTTGTAAGTTTCCAATGTATGTGATAAATTTATGCAATACAAATCCGTCTATGTAATTTCTTTTTGAATTTTTATTTAAAAGTATTTTTCTTCTTTTACTTTTCCATCAATTGTAATTATTATTGTTTTATACCATAGTTTCTTTATGTGGTAATAATATAACCAGTACGTGATTTCTGCTATTACAATCCATCTATATATAATTTTATTGTAATGTATAAATAAATATCATAAACCTCGTCCATCATAAAAATAAAAGTGAACTAGAGAAACTTCCATGTGAATTGGAAGAAGAGATACTCTCTCTGATTCCACCAAAATCTCTCGCTCGATTCAGATCAGTTTGCAAACGATGTAACACTCTTTGTAACGACAAGAGGTTCATCAACAAACATTTGGCTCGTGCCCGTCCACACTTCATCTTGCTTTCCAAATCCAAGTTTTGTTTGGTAGACGTTAATGTTGACGGTCCATCTATCAAATTCATAACTTACCCTCAGATAACGGCTATGAATATTATAACAGCAGAAAAGTCGAATATTGTGATGGTTTATTAGTTTGTATCACCGGAAAGTGGCACGGGGATTTGCAACCCATGGTTGGAACAAATTAGATGGATCGAATCAAGAGTGTTCACTTGTGAATACAGTGGGATGGGATACGACCCCTGCTCTTAAAATCCCCGCCTAGACCCGATTAATCCCGACAATCATTACAAGATATTTACTTCTAATTTTCCTTATCTCAACATGAAATCTAATTTCGCCGTGTTGGGATCCAATGCATTGAAATTGTTCAAGGTTGACGGTTGTACCCATTAAGTGGAATATGGCTACGTAACGTAGTGTATCTTTGAATGGAACTTTGTATTGGGTTGCTTTTAATGACGAATCTCGTAAGCATTTTATCCAAAGCTTCGATTTTTCTATAGAGAGTTTCAAACCCCATTGTATATTACCAGCTGGTAAAAACAATCCATTCGATAATAGAGCTCTTGAGGTTTTTAGGGGAGATCGATTTTCGATTTTGGAGCAAGATCATAAGACAAGGAATATGGAGATTTGGGTGACAAAAAAGAAGATTATAAATGGGGATGGAGACGCTGTAGAGTAGGTGAAGTTCATGAATGTGTCAGTTCCTAAATGGTCGAGTTTATTTGTCGCCTTTAATTATACGCCAAGTTTTTACATCGACGAGAAAAGTCACAGTCTCGTGTTGTGTAACATTAATAAGAAGTTCAAAACTTGCATCTATATTTCAAATGGAGATAAGTTCCATGAAATTGAATAAAGGAGTTGCTTGGGAATAAAGGAGTTCGTCATCATACATATTTTCCTAGTTTGGTCCCAGTTCCTAACGATGTGGTTAAGGTTAACCAATATGTTGGATCCTACTACCCAAGGTAATAAAAGCGAACGAAGGAGTTGGAGGAAACGAGTGGGACGATGGCTTCTTCGACAATGTCAAGAAAATAAGTGTAGGGAGAAGTCATTTGGGCGTGGTATTCGTTAGATTTGACTACTCCAACGACAACGTTGTTGTAGCCGGAGCCGCTCATGGAGATGCGACCGAGATTATGTTTTCATTGTTTTAGTTGCAAAATAAGAGCAGATTGAGTCTTCCGCTTGTTGGGGAAACCATCTTCTCCATTTTAAATTATTCTCTTTTCTATTCTTTTTTTTTTAATATATAATATTATTAAACAATCAACCAACGGGGAGTGAACGGGAAAATTATTTTACAATGCCGGTAAAGGGAAAGTCGGTGTTTTCATAATCCGACTATCGGACTATGTTGAATTTATACATGAATGAGTATGTGAGAACATTCCCTAACTTAACATAAATTTGAATTTAACATGTTAATATTTTTAGTTTTGTCCAAAATTATAACGGTGTTAAAATATTGTTAACTCTAGATGCCATGGATATGGATGACACGTATGAAATGATGTTGTTTAGTTTAAAATGTTAAATTGAAAATCGGAAACATTGTTTTGTATTTCATTATTTTTTTAATTGATCATTATAAATTGTAATATGACGTCGCATTGTTTCCGGTTTTCAGTTTTACATTTTAAACTAAACGATGTTATTTTATACGTGTCATCCATATCATCTAGAGTTAACACAAAATTAAAAGTTAAAAGGTATTATATTCAAATTTATGTTTAGTTGAGGAATATTCTCGCACAGTAATATAATTCATGAATGAATTCAACATAGTCCTACTCTACTCTGGAGGTATGGAAAAGCCCCCCAATAAAGATACAAAATGATCGGAAAAAGATTACAAAGCAAACTATGAATGCAATCAATAGACTAGTGGTTAAAAACCTTCGTTTGGTGAAGGAGTTTACATATCCAGAACAACACCGACTTCACCACCAAAAACGAAAAGGAGATCTTGTCGTGGAGGACAAGCCACCAAAGCAAACAGATCAGACTTTCTGCATCCGATTGATGCTCGATCCCCTTCTCACTGAATCTGTCACGAGTCCATAGTTGATAACAACACGGCAACAAAGACAATTTATCTGGCGAGTTAACCATCACCGGAGATATATTTCCGTAACACAAAGATCTTCGCATCCTTGCATACCGCATGCCACATTCGACCGCTCAGCCATGGGTCTTGAATCCGCCCTACGAAACCCTAGACAAGCAAAATCTCGACATCCGTAAAGACCTTCTATCCTCGCCAGACCAGAGCTACGCCGTAAGGGACAAGGTACATTTTCCACCTGGCCAATGATTGATTTCCACCGCGAAGAGGTACCAAGCAAACGCAGCATTGTTTCAACCACCCTTTCCAGATCTCGCCGCTGTCTTCGAGAAGCAGCAGATCTGACACGGAGGAGTTACCACAAACACTTGTTGACACACCAGCTTCCGTTTTGTCATCGGGAATTTGGTCTTGAGTCTGTCTATAACACGTCGGAGGAGTGAATCTGTGGAAGCCGTTAGGAGTATGTCATCGACGTATAGCAGAAGGTAGGCATAGTCTGGTCCTTTTCTGAAAACAAATAAAGAAGAGTCGGCTTTGCTTTGAGCAAAGCCCATCAGTTTCAGGTAAGTTGAAAACTTGGAATTCCACGCTCTCGGCGCTTGTTTCAAGCCATAGACCGCTTTATTGAGTTTGCACACATGATTCGGGTAGTTGGGATCAACAAATCCCGGTGGCTGGTGCATATAAACTGTTTCTTCGAGGTCGCCGTGAAGGAACGCATTTTAGACATTTAATTGATGTATAGGCCATTATAAGGCTACACCAACATTGAGAACCGTCCGAATTGTTGCAGGTTTGACAACGGGACTGAAAGTTTCGGAGAAGTCGACACCTTCCTGTTGAGATTGTCCATTGGCGACCAATCGTGCCTTGTGTCGTGATAAGACTCCATTTTCATCATACTTGTGCTTGTAGAGCCACATGGAGCGAACGATATTGACATTAGGCGGTCTTGGTACCAAATTCCAAGTCCTGGTCTCAAGCATAGCACCATGTTCATCTGTCATTGCAGGGTTCCAGTTCGGATCGGAAAGAGCTTGAAGATGACTTTTTGGAAGCGGTGATTAAGTTTGAGTAACGAGAGACAGAGGCTGTTTAGGTTTGGATATACCTGACTTGGAACGAGTTTGGACAGAGTAAGGGGCTCGAAATAATGGGTCTGTCCGAGTGGGCTTTTGTTGGGCCGTAATGACAGCCTGTTGTTGTGAAGGATTTGGATCCTTAGTTGGAAATGGGGCTTCTAGAATCGACCTAAACAAAGGGGAGGACTCATCAGACACCTCAAGGAATTGATAATTGTCGAGTGGTTTTGAGAAAACATCACTCTTACGTCGAAGAGGATAGACCCATAGATAGTGGCTAAATTGATCAAGAAATAGAACATAGTATTTATATCTTCTTTCACTTACTGTTATTGTATTAACCTGTTCTTAAACTTTGACAACCATCAAAGCTATCAATTGGTATCAGAGTATTTGTGCTCGATAAAAAAAAAATTCCAGCTTCTTTCCATCACATCAACAACATTCCACCAAAAAAAATCAAAAAGAAAACTGTTAGTCTTGGCTCAAACATCTCTTGAACTAATTTTCATTCATTGAATTGAAGATAACCGAAAGAGCCTTGGAGTTACATGTAGCTTTGTTTTTCTCTATGTCAGTCCACTGATCCTTACTTTGGAACATCCTTACCATCATCTCCTTTCATTGTGAGATTAGTCCAACCAGAGTTTACTAGAGTTCAAACATCCACCATATGCCACGAATTAGTGCTCTCATCTTCACTTTCCAGTGATCATAATTGCCTTTCTCAAGCATAATTGGTCGACTCACAGCGGCAAGCTCCTTGGAAAAGTCCATCATTTTTGCATGATCTTCACATGTTGTTAAGATACAACTTGGTTTAGTTGTCCACTCTGATACCAAATAAAAAATCGGATGAACTCGAGAACACTTTTTCTAAACAACTCAGAAACACTAAGTAATACTTTATTATAAATCTAGTTAAAAAGCAGCAACTATCTAAACTGTTTTTACACGAGATCTAAATTATTTAAACTTGTCACCTGAGATTCCTAATCTAAGCAAGTTTAGATCTAAAAAACACACATCTTTCTTATCTATCTTGCTAGAGTAACTAGAGTAACCATACTCTCTCAATGAACAATTGACCTCTTGCTCCTTCAGTATTTGCTCTAAGAGATTCCACAGTTGCCAAAATCAAGTCCATTTCGGCTTCCACCTTTTTGTTTCTCCAGTTCTATGATCAATCAATTTTAGAAACTGAAAAAATGATTGATATATCAAAAAGGTATGTAGGAACAGAGAGACCTCTATGGGAGATGGATAGTTACATATCTTGATAGACGCTTTCCGTTCACAGTCTTTGGCCCAAGGCAACTGTTGCCAGAGCTCTTCAGTAACAAAAGGCATAAATGGGTGAAGCAATCTCAAGCTAGTCTCTAGAGAAACTCATAAAGCATGTTATACTTGAGGCATGGTTTCAGGGTTGGAGTTAGCATAGGAGTACAACCATCGCCAAGCTTCATCTTTGCAAATCTGACTGTGTTCCAGAGCTTATTACACCATTTACGGTAACCAAACACTCAAAGGATATCAATATTTATTCTATCAGACTAGAAAAAGAAACAAAATTCAATAAGATTATATACATTGAAAAGCAAAGCTTTTGTGACGTTTTAAGTATCTGAGCAGTGTAGGATACAAGTGAAAATCGAAGAGCATCGGCACCACATTCAGGAATACCATTTGGAAAATCCTTGGCATGTCCTTCTTTGGTAGCCACAAGCTGCTTTGGAATCAAGATACTCGTCTCTAACCTCCTATAAAGACCCGTAAGAGTTTCGCCTTATTTGATACCTTCAAGCGGATCAATGCCATTTCCAAAACTCTCTCACACATGTCTAATAAATTAATGAGAGTAAGAACACATGTGTTTAGAAAGTATTATTATTAGACTCTCATGAAAATAATTATATAGAAAAGAGATTAACCTAAATTTCCTAAAGTTGAATAAACGTAAATGTAAATAATGCTAAAATTTATTGAGAGATAATGCTAAAATTTCCTAAACTCAATATAGACAATATCATAATCTTCTAGATCCTTCTAGAATAATATCTTTTTGATTTCCATATTGAATCTCGATCTCGGTTCATAATCTCGGTTGATCTCGATTCGGTTTGGGTTGTTCTCCTTAATCTCCCAATACCCTCTGGCAAGCTCATATGTGTTAATATATGTGAGATTAGACATGTCTTCAAAAAATCGGCATTATACCCAGTCGTCAGGTCATTCAACATTGATACCCAGTCTTCAAATAGTAGAAAATAACTCCCACAATGGCGATGTCTGGAAGTTACTTGCGTGATTGCGAGGTTTGGAAGTAACTTATGTTACTGCGAGAACGAGAAGTTTAATCAAAAGAAGATGCTAGAAGACTAGAAAATATCATTTGTCATCTCATCTTCATCTTCATCATAACTCTTGTGATCCAAGAAACTAGCAATTGTGCTAGCCAATAAAAACACAAATTTGCCAATCGTTGGCCAAACCAAAAATAAGCCACCAATAGTTGATTAAGAAAAATACAATCACGTGCATGGTGATCATCTCCATCACCGGACTGTATCAACGTCAGGACAATAATCATCATTTTATTTTTTTAATATAGTTAGATTAATGTTTTGAAAATAAAAAATCGATCGTAGCATTTTCAAAATTTCTTCTTCTCCAAATAGTCAAAATCAAACGTAACCCATTACTCCTGAAGGATCACGTCACTCTTCTTTCTTTTTTTTTTTTTTTTTTCTTTCGCAGAAGATAATAAAACCTTAATCCCATATTAGTTATCTTCCATGTGCATCACATACCATATGATGCATATAAAGAAATTTTTATTATGACTTTGACTCATTATTTATCTTTGGGGTCTTTCGGGCCATAGTTATTAAAATATTTCTCAAGTTTGAGATTAATAAGCTATTTTTTTTTTTGCCTTACTTGATTGGACATTTGGCTTGATGAAATGGACAAGCCGAGGATCTTCCTTTGGAACACTCTGTACGAAAAGTAGGTTAAAATGGTTTAGACTGTCTAGGAATCGAGCTTATTCACAAAAAACTCAACTGGATTTGGTGTGTTATTCGAGGATATAGATATATGAATATGATATGATATAATGAAAATGCCTATTGTCTAGCAGATGAACATACTTAGGTTAAAATGAAGGCAGATGATGATTACTGAGTTTTACTTTTAAAATCCAGACATAAGGGGTTGCATTGTCTTCGCTTTCTACTCCCTAGTAGTCTTCTTTCTTCTTCTTCTGAGAAAGAAGAGCTTCCATCTTAGCCTCGCTAAGGAAATAATCTAAAAAGAAAATAAACCACGAAATTAATGAGAGCTTGTGCTTTGTTACCAAGAATCAAGAATCAAGAATCAAGAGCAAATTTTATGTACATGGGCGAGTGAGACGCTTTCTTGGCAAGTCCCGTGGCGGAAAGACATGGTCAACTACGATTTCCCACCCATCCCTCACAACCACTAAGTTCCAGTGCCTTGTCTATTGCGCCTTCTCCCAGGATATGAATGAGAGCATAGCTGTAAAACATGTTTTTTTTTGTAGTTATCAATTTAACTTGAGGAAGAGGCCACAATACAAGCCTCTCTAGAATACCCTTTTCCAAGTCTCTGGGATATAAACACTTGAGATCTCTCCACATGAAGCGAAATGTTTTACCAACACGACCTTGAGATAATACGGATGAGGCCATGTGTCATCCCTCAAAGCTTAATAACGCTACTGTAATTATATTATCTTAATTGGTTGTCATGTCGATTATTTCATTATTTAATCATACTGTATACATTTTCTTAGATTTCATGATTTCCACAAGTGCTTATAGTACTTAAAATGTTGGAAGAACACGATTGAATGAGAAGAATGTAACAGATCGTTAGAGCATAGCTTACGTTTGGGTTTGGGCCGATTTTCAAAGCCCGTTAATGTTTTCCAATGGAGTCGTGAAATGAGTGCATTGTCCTACATATGCTCAAGAACACTCACGTTTTATCATATTCTCTTTTGAGGTAAGTTCCACAGAAGTTCTATCCACTAGTAATTTTCTTGATACCATGAACAATATTGAAACTGAAGATGATACCGAATTTGAAATTGAAAGGTGAAACCAAAACTGGAACCTGATTTCAGAGCTACAACTGGAAGTGAAGACATTACAACTCTCATTGGGCTGATTATTAAGTAAATTATACCTTAGATTTAATGGTGAAACTCAATCCGCATAAATCATACCGATCCAAACCTCAAAACATTATTTCCAAAAAATTGAATTATACATTAATACATATATAAATACACTATATTTTCTCTAACAAAAAAAACTGATATAGAGCTCAAAACTAACCAAAAGTAAAAATTCCGAAAGAAAACTTCAAAAAAACATTTGACTAAAACTCGAATTCGATTTGAAACCGAAAAATCATACCAAACCGATCTATACAATGTTTATATTAATTTGAGTATGACAATCATTTTTGTAACCATGAATCTAGAAATCTAATCCGAAGCTAAACAAACCGATATCACAAAACTTGGAGTTGGATATATATTAGAAAAACATAAACAAAATGATAAACCATAAATATATGAAACTAAAAATATTAAATTTAAAGCTTTTTGACTAAGATTGACATCGGATCAAACAAACCAACTCCATGTTTCATTATTGGATCCCATAAAAATCATGAGTTTGTGTGATGATGATGAAGTTGATGTTGATGATGTCCAAATATCCATTTCCATCCTTTGAAACTCTTACGACTCTTACGCATCTCTCCATCTTTCCGACAAGAACCTCCTCCACCGTGTTCCAAAACGCCGTCATTTACATCTCCTCCACCAGAAGAATCAAACTTAAGATCAATGAAACCAGGCTCTTCTCCTCCGGTGAAGTAACTACTCTCTTTCATTGACATTACCCTTCTCGTAAAATTCATAGCCGCCGAATCACTTTTCCGATGCTGCTCCGTCGTCTTCGCCACCGCCGCTTCGTAATTGCTCCTCCGTGGTGGATGATTTTCCCTCCGATTATACTCTGTTTCACTGAAATTACTCCTCCTCAGAGGATACTCTGTTTCACTGAAGTTACTCTTCCTCGCCTCGAAGCCGCTCCTTCGCGGCGGCTCCGATTCACTGAAATTACTTTTCCGATTCTCTGTCGTCGTCTCACTGAAATTACTCTTCCTCCCTCCTTCGAAATTACTCTTCCGATGCTCCGTCGTCTCGCTGAAATTACTCTTTCTTCCTTCGAAATTGCTCTTCCGAGGATACTCTGTTTCGCAAAAACCTAATCCGCCATTAACACTTGAGCTTCTCGCGGCGGAGAACGCACCGGAATACGAAGATCCGTCTTCTTCCGATCCAATACAATACAAATCTTTTCCTCGGAAACTGCAGAGCGACCTCGATCTCGAAACTCCTAGTTTCTTCACATCATTGTTATAATCCAAAACCCATGAATCATTATTATTGTTCTTCTCTAAATCTCTCTCCTTTTTCAGATTAATCTTCCTGAAAAACCTTCCGATTCTCGAGAATCTATGATTCTTAGTCCTCTTATTAATCTCAACACAACTGCTACTACTCCTCTTGAACACAACCACATCCTCTGTTTTCCTCTGTTTCGTCTCTTTCCTCTGTTTCGTAGTTTCTTCATCGATGAGAGAAGAGATCCGAACAAGGTTTTCTCCGGTGGCGGCGTCTACGGCGGCGTTAGAGGTTCGATTTGGAGAGATATCAGAGCACGAGCAAGATGACAGTCGTTGCTCACCGCATTCAGAACAGACGAGATTGACTAATCTGTCGTTGAGACAGTACGGACAAATTCCGACGCCGGAGGAAACAGATGGATGTTTCCGGCAAGAGAATTCCGATGGAGTGCTATAATATAACGAAACGTCTTCGTTTCTTCGTTCCATTGCTGTTCTCTTTCCTCTTTCTTTCATTGCCAAAAACAGAATCAAGAAACAGAGCAGTTACCAAAAAAAATCAAGAAACAGAGCAACACAGAGAAAAAGAAGAAAAAGTTTCCAGATTTGGGATTATTTTGTTTGTTTTGGTGATTGAAGATCCAGAGAATTGGAGATGACGATCGGATCTTAAATTAGGGTTTCTTTAAAACGTTTCTTTTTCTCGGATTTTGATAAGATCAGAGTATTTTGAAAGAGTGAGAAAGTGTAGTGACGTTAGCTATAGGCTTCGAGAGAGTTTGCTTTAGCTTTACGTTTTCTTTTTTATTTTATTTTTTCTTCCCCTTTTCAATTGCCCCACCAATTTTGTTCAAATTTATTTCATTTTAAAATGACTGATTTACTACTTTTATTATTATTGTTTATTATGTCAATTATTTCCATGATTATTGCATCATATCCTCAAATTTGGGCAAATGTTACGGTTAAAATAAAATATGGAAAATGATAGGGAGAATCAGAAATTGATTGTGAGAATCGAGAGAGGTAATTAGCATGGGGATCATGAAGTAATTAGGAAAATCAGATTGAGGAGATTAGTTAAAAAACGAATAATTAATTTGTTAAAAAAAAAGTTAAGGGAAAGAAAAGGAAAAAGAAAAAGGGTACGATGAAAAAAGCATCTTAGGGTTGTTTTTTCTTTTTGTGTTTTTTGAATTTGGTAAAGCCGAGGACAAAATTTTAAATATCAAACTCAAGTTTACATAAGTTTTGGAATAGAAAATTATGATCACAGATGATTACTGTTAGTCTTAGTAAAGACCAATATAAATAAATAGATTACGAGTTGATATGATGGGAGTTGTGATTAATTGATGATAATGTGGGGGCGATATTTCCGTTTTAGAGGACAGACTCGATAATGATCAGCTCGGGTCACGTATGATCAGTTCGGTGGTAAGGTCAGAATCTTTGTATTTCACTAAAAGACGGTGGTCGTATAGAACGGCGAACTGAATCGGCTGGGATTTCAGTTCGGTGTTCTATGCGATTCGTCGGAAGGATTACAGGTGTTTTCTTAGAGCTCGGTGTTAATTCTTAGACAGATTTTTCGGACCCCCTTCATTAATGAAGTGCAGGGGGTATTTATAGCGATCAACTGCATTTCATCCCCAGCGCGTGAACGGCGATGTCAACTCGTTTATCCGAGTCGCACTTGAGTGGCTATAGAGTGTCAGAGCGGCTACTCGCTCCCTTTCGAGCGCTGTGCCCGACGTAGCAGGTCGTAGGCAATTAGTCGGAAGGTTTCGGCTCTTGCGGGCCTCAGAACCGGGCTTGCGAACATGGGCCTCGTCATGGGCTTCACCATGGGCCGGGCTGATAGGTCAATCCTATCTCCAACAATAGCCCCCCCCAGTCCGGGGTGTAAAAGGGAACATTGAACAGGCCGGAGTATAAATTGTCGACTTCAGATCGGCCCATCATTCATCACGTCGGATGCTTTTTGATCCGCTAGGGTTTCAGCTCCTCTACCGGGTTAGGTAGTGCCTTGCTCTTAGCTTGGGCGTGAGATCCAGTCCGCGCGTGGGGAAACGACTGTACCACCGCACTAACTGGCAGTGGGCCCCTTTCGCGTGTCGATCCGCACAACGTAATCATAGATGTTCCTCGATATATGTACGTATGCGCCACGTGTAGGGTCAGGAATGGGTATCAGAACGGCATCTCCTCGGTTTCCCGTGTCGAAGCAGAACCGTCGCTTCTCGGTTTTAAAAGATGAATCCTCAAATCTTATTTCTGCTATTTCTGCGAAAACAGGTAAACACTCTTCCCTCGCTTCTCCTCTTTCTCTCGTTTTCTCTGATTTTCTCGGGAAAGATTTCGTCGGATCTCCCTTCATCTCTCGACTTCTTCCTCCTATTCCTCGACGATCTGTCTGATCTACTCGACGGAATCCACGCAGAATCCAGCACCGATTCTGGCTCCATTCACCACAGCGGCGACCGGGCTAGTTCTGGGAATGTTCCCAGACGGACGAACAAGATGGCAATTTCTGATGAAGAAGATGATAGCGTTGCCGCCGCTCTGGTTCGCAGAAGATCCCAAGCTGCTGAGGCCGGGACATCATCAGCCCGTCCCCAAGTCGGTGTTCTTAGGAGGCGAGGGGATGGGGATACTATCGCATCCTCGAGTCATGAGGGACAAGTAGATCAGGTCGGTAGAGGCATGCCGGTGCATCAGACCAGTCCTATCCCAAGGCGTCAAGTCGGTGGTGGCAGAGGTGCTGAGGCCGGGACATCATCAGCCCGTCCCCGAGTCGGTGTCCTCAGGAGGCGAGGGGATGGGGATACTATCGCGTCCACGAGCCAAGAGGGCCTCGAAGATCAGGTCGGTAGCGGTATGCCGATGCTTCAGACAAGTCTTATCCCGAGGCGTCAAGTCGGTGGTGGCAGAGGTCGGATCCTTCAGGTAGGACCTCCAATCAGATCGGTGCGTGCAACCGTTGAAAAGACAACAAGAGCTGGGGGCCGAAGACCGAAACCAATGAAAGCCTCTTACTACGAGGGAGGTGCGCCGACGTGGTCCACCGCCAAGACAATTACCGCTCTTGCGAGGATGTTCCCGACCTGCTGATTTCTACTGCCAACAGTGCACCAACGTCCTTGGACGCCTCCGATCGGCTACACTTGCTTGTACGACCAATATTTCCTGAAGTGCAAGTTTTGGCTTCCCTTGCCCGAGGTGTTCGTCCGATATTGTCGCGCTCGCCAGCTCGCCTTCTCTCAAATAAGTGCGACCTCGATTATTAACATGGTCGCCGCCTACGTGTTGGCCGCTGAGCACAGGATCGAGCTGACGGTCGATCTTTTCGAGGAACTGACGTCGCTTAAACTCACCTCATCGGAGCCCGGTACCTTTTACGCGTCGTTTGAGGCAAAGGCTGGGCTTGTTACGGGAAAGCCCAGTAAGGTGGACGACTGGGCGCAACGTTACGTGTTTGTGAGGATAGGGAGGGAGATGGGTTTGGATACCGAGGCGTCTTATCGGTCCGAGTGGAATCTTTCCCCGGGTAGATCTCTATTAGGTCGGCTTGAGTTTCCGTTCGTCTCGATTCTAACTTGTTTTTTTTTTTTTTTTTTCTTATTTTTTGTTTCAGATCGTAATCCGGTCAAACGCAGGCTTACGGACGCTTTTACTGCGGCGCGCGCTTGTCTAAAGGAGGCAAGGATTGCGTGGACCGGGCTCACAGAACAAAGGATACAGGGAGCGCGGAATTTAGTAGCAACAGGTAACCGACTTGTATCAGAATTAGCTTGCTAGTACCGCCTTAAGGTCGATTGCTGATTTTAGATGTTCAGGCAAATTGAAGAGGATGTACTTCACCATGCCTGATTACGTGTCAGCGCGGAGACCTGTTCCTCCGGTAGCTCGGGTTCCTCCAGTCACAGAAGCCGAAGACGTGGTGGACCTTACGCTTAACCAGGACTTCGACATGCCAGATTATGTCGAGAGGTTGGAGACACCACCTACAGCTCGGGAACATCCTGCGATATCTCCAGAGGCCGCTGCGCGTGAAGTCCCCGCAGCTGATATTGAAGGCACAAATCAAAGGCCCGAGGAATCTCCCACTATACTCCCCGACTCTGGGGTTGCTCCTGACCAAGATGCTGCTGATAATGAGGTCGGTTCACTAAGCCCGGAGCACGCTAGGGTGGACTTTCCAGTTGAAACGGATGTACATCCAGCTCGTATCCCCGATCTACCCCCAAGACCCGACGAGGTAGGAATCGAAGAGCAAGGAAATGCTGAGAGGGCGGCGAAGCGGAGACAAGAAAAGAGACCGGCTGCTGACGAAGAGCCCCGAGCTGAACGTTCCTCAAAGAGGAAAAGGACTTCTGAGCACGAAGCGGACCATCGCTTTAAGTTCCAGTATCGTAGGCGGAATCAGCCGATCGTTAATAACCGAAAAGGTTGCGCCGACCTGATACGCGCCATAGCTGCACCCGATGTGATTCTTCCATCTAATGATGAAATGGCGGTGCCGGACTCCTTTTCCCTTGCATCCCAGTGCTTTGTGAAGGTAAAACACTTAGCCTTGTTAACTTATAAGATATTTTCGCAAATGCTAACGCTCTTTCTTGCAGATGGGATATGCGCTTGCCGGACTGGCATGTGACTACGAAAAGCAGGTTAGGTTGGCCTGTGATTTTGCTGATGCTGAGAAGGACGCCACTCGGGCACAAATGATCGACGCGGAGAAGCGGATTGAAGAGTTGGAGAAGGAAGTTGATCTGGAGTGTCACCGAACTTCTGAGCTAGCCGCGGAGGTGGATGCGCTGAAGGATAAAGCCGAATTTTTGGAAGCCGAACTCGCCAAAAGTCAGTCGGAATTGAGGGCTGATCGGGACAGGATAGTCAGCCTTGAAGTCGAGCTTGAAAAAGCTCGGTCTGCGGCAGCGGAGCGCGACCAGCTTAAGAAAGATAATATTCGTCTGACGACGAATATTGCAAATGCTAAGGTTCATCTCGGGGTAGAGAGGGAGAAAGCCGTGCAGAAGTGGCGCACTTATAAAGCCAGCTGTGATGCGAAGCTTCGATTTGTGAGGGAGAATATGGAAGCTCGTGAGAAAGCTGAGCCGATCAAACTTTTATACGCCCAAGCTCACGGAGCACGACGTTTCCTAGAGCTGATCCAAGAGGAGGATAGCGTCCCCGTGCCTCCAGCCCGGCTGCAACAGGTCAAGGATGACGCGGATACTTATATGGCTCAGCTGCGGGCCAGTCCTATCTCGAGGCTTCGTTCGGAAGATTTCGAGGTCCCCTCCGGCTCTTCTTCCGTTTTAGTTGGTACCGAGGATGTGTTATCGAGAGCGCGGGTTTCAGAGCACGGATCGGGAGATGAAGATGATAACCCCGAGTCAAGGGCATCATGATCTGTGTTTTTTTTTTGTTATTTTTGTTTTTACATGATCCTTGCTCCTCAGTACGTGTGTAAAACCTAAACACTTATTAACATATATATATGGTTTCTTTCATTGCTTAGTTTTTTGCAAGTATTAGTTCGGTCATATAAGTAAATGTGGGAACTCGGTCGTATGTTAACAGATTGTTCGTGAGATCGGTGAGAGTGAGAACTCGGTTACACGTTAATAGCTTGTGCGTGAGATCGGTGCGAGTGAGAACTCGGCTACACGTTGATAGAGTGTACGTGAGATCGGTGCGAGTGAGAACTCGGTTCTACGTTAATAGCTTGTACGTGAGATCGGTGCGAGTGAGAACTCGGCTACACGTTGATAGAGTGTACGTGAGATCGGTGTGAGTGAGAACTCGGTTATACGTTGATAGTGTACGTGAGATCGGTGAGAGTGAGAACTCGGCTTTTTTTTTTTTTTTTTTTTTTTTTTTAGAATGGCGCTACTCGGGAGTAGTTGGAAAAGAGTATATTATAGCTGCACCTTTGTGAGAGGCTGCCTACGTACCCCCTCTCAGGGGGATCAAGCCAGTCGTAGTTCGGGAACCGAAATGTTACAGAGAAAGCATTAGATCGGAACGCTAATAATGGAATCGTTTGAGATTCATCGTGTTCTAGGAGCGTGGTACCGCTTCGCCGCTCATTGTCGTTAGCTCGTAAACGCCAGGCTTAACAACCCGGGAGAGGAGGTATGGGCCTTCCCAATGCGCGCCGAGCTTCCCGGCGTTTTCTTCCGCGATGTTTTCAAACACCTTTCGTAATACTAAGTCTCCTTCGACAAAGTGTCTGCCCTTTACTTTTTTGTTGTAGTACTTGGCGGCGAGCTGCTGGTAATTCTGGATCCGAAGCAGAGCATCGTCGCGTTGTTCTTCTAAGAAATCCTCCTCTGTTTGATGTAACTCGATATTGAGTGCAGGGTTATGTACCAGCATTGACTGGCGGAGAGTTGGGATCCCGACTTCGGATGGGGCCATTGCTTCCATTCCGTGAGATAAGGAGAAAGGAGTTCGGCCAGACGCGGTGCGTGGTGTCGTGCGGTGACTCCAGAGTACGCCGTCTAGCTCGTCGGCCCATAACCCTTTTTTCGCGCCGAGCCGCTTTTTCAGACCGTAAAGTATTATCTTATTCGTTGCCTCGGCCTGCCCGTTACCCTGGGGGTACCGCGGTGTTGACTTGCTCAGCCTGATTTTCCACTTAGCGCAGAAATCTTCGACCAGACCCGAGATGAACTGTGGGCCATTGTCTGTGACGATTTCGTACGGGAGTCCATGGCGGCAGATAATAAATTTCCATAGGAATTTCCGTACGTCGTCGGCGAGGATGTTGTTGTAGGACTCGGCTTCTACCCATTTAGTGTAGTAGTCAATCATGATAAGTATATAAGCCTTTACTCGAGACCGGGGAATGGGACCTACGATGTCCATCGCCCATCGCATGAAGGGGTAAGGTGCGGTTGCCGTGGTGAGGAGCTCGGTGGGTAGATGTATCATGGGAGCGTGTCGTTGGCACTTTTCGCACCGTGCCACGAACTTTTCGGAGTCTTTGAACATAGTTGGCCAGAAGTGCCCCTGATTCCTAATTTTGACTGCTAGAGCTCGGCCGTTTGAATGATTACCTCCGGCGCCTTCGTGTAATTCCTTCATTTCGTCGATTGTTTCGTCTCCGCATAGACAAGTTAGGAGAACTCCGGAGGAGCTCCATCTGTACAGGTTGCCGTTTAGCCGAACGTAGCGTGCGCTCTTCCTTTTTAGACGCCGTGCTGCCCACTTGTCGGTAGGAATCTTGCCGCTTTCTAAGTACGAGGTTATTTCGACTCGCCAGTCCGGGGAAATTGGCTCTTCGGGTGGGGGGAGATGACCCGTGATGTCTTGCTCGTTTCCTTGATCGAGGTCGGATGTCGGGGTGCTTTCGACGAGGGCGACTCCCCTGGGGAGGGTGATGCTCGGATGGTCAATGCTTTCGACGGGTATAATCCGGCGCTGGGTTGGATCGGAGGTCGAGGCCAAGGCGGCAGAAGTGTTCTCGCCACGGGGTATCCTTGTAAGACTGAACTCCCCGAACTCGGCGGACAAGTTTTTCACGACTCTCAGATAGGCATCCATGCGGTCGTTCTTGGCTTCGTACTCGCCGCTGAACTGGTTGGCAACGAGCTGCGAGTCGCAGTATGCCCTGATGTTCGCTGCTCCGATGCCTTTTGCTAATTTGAGTCCGGCGATTAAAGCTTCGTATTCGACTTCATTATTCGAGGCCGGGAATGCCAAGCGGAACGATTGTTCTAATACTTCGCCCGTGGGGGATTCGAGTTTGACTCCGATGCCGGAGCCATGACGCGAAGACGAGCCGTCGACGTGTATAGTCCATTGCGTGGGAGCTTCAATAATTACTGACTCGTGGGCGAGCTCGATTAGGAAGTCCGCCAGTACCTGGGATTTGGCGGCAGGTCGGCCCCTATACTCGACATCGTACTCACTTAGCTCAACTGCCCACTTAGCTATCCGGCCTGATTGACTCGGACTGTGAAGAATTGTTCTCAACGGTTGGTTGGTTAGGACGGCAACCGTGTGTGACTGGAAGTAAGGGCGGAGCTTCCGGGCTGCCGTTATAACAGCGAGGGCCAGCTTTTCGAGTGCGGGGTATCGACTCTCGGCCCCGTCTAGCGCCTTGCTGACATAAAAGATGGGTTTTTGCTCGCCCCTATCTTCTCGGACGAGGACGCCGCTTACAGCCGAGTTGGAGACCGCAATGTAGAGGTATAGGGTTTCTCCTACCTCGGGTTTAGATAGGACGGGGGGCGTAGAAAGGTAGGCCTTCAACTGCTGAAATGCTTCCTCACACCGTTCGTCCCATACGAAGTCTTTATTACCGCGAAGGAGCTGGTAGAACGGCAGGCATTTGTCCGTTGACCGGGAGATGAAACGGTTGAGGGCGGCGATTCTTCCCGTGAGTCTTTGGATTTCACGCTTGTTTTTTGGTGATGGTAACTCAATGATCGCCCCGATCTGTGCCGGGTTGGCCTCGATCCCGCGCTGTGTCACGATGTACCCCAGGAATTCGCCTGAAGTTACTCCGAAGGTACACTTTGTCGGGTTTAATTTCATCCCGTACTTGTTGAGAGTGAGGAAGCAAGTCTTTAGATGGCCGACGTGATCCTTCGCTAAAAGGGACTTGACAAGCATATCGTCAATGTAGACCTCCATTGTCCGCCCGAGCTCTTCGGCGAACATTCTGTTGACGAGTCGCTGATAAGTGGCTCCTGCGTTTTTCAGCCCAAAGGGCATGACCTCGTAGCAATATGTTCCCCGATTTGTGATGAATGCAGTCTTCTCCCGATCGTCCGGGTGCATTCTGATTTGGTTGTAACCCGAGAAAGCGTCCATGAAAGAAAGGAGCTCGTTCCCGGTGGTTGCTTCGATGACCTGATCGATGTTTGGAAGCGGAAAACTGTCCTTCGGACATGCCTTATTGAGGTCGGTGAAATCGACGCAGACTCTCCACTTTCCTGACTTCTTTTTCACGACCACTGGGTTGGCCAACCACTCGGGATACCGTATTTCGGTAATGGACCCGGCTGCGGTAAGCCGTTCTACCTCGTCATTCACGGCTTGCGCCCGCTCGGGGTTCATTTTGCGACGTTTTTGCTTGATTGGTTTATACGTCGGATCGACGTTGAGCTCGTGGCTAGCGATCGTCGGGTCTATCCCGGGCATATCGTTCGTCGACCAAGCGAATGTGGATACGTTCTCCTTGAGAAAATCGACGAGCTCGTCTCTTACAGCTGTTTCGAGATCGGCCCCTATTCCGACGCAGCGCTCTTTATTGGTTGGATCGATGTTTGTTTGAGTTACCAGATTCTGAGCCGGCTGGCTGTGGAGGTCGGGATCGGTTGAGATATGGCAATCGATCACTTGGCACGTTCTAGCAGCTTTTCGCAGCTTGTGCTCCACTATGAAGCAAGTTCGGGACATACGCTGGTCTCCGCGGACTGTACAGACCGTTGTCCCGACGGGGAACTTTAGGCACTGGTGATAGGTGGAGGTCACCGCTTTCATCATGTGAATCCAAGGGGTGCCAAGGATTACGTTATAGATAGCAGGCTTGTCGAAAACCTCGAAATTGACAATACGGGTGGTTCCTCCGATATAGATCGGGAGTTTGACTGTTCCGATCGTGTCGGTTGTGTCCCCGTTGAAACCGGTAAGGGAGCGTTTGGACTTTTTGAGGGTGAGGCCGGTGAGACTCATTTTGTCCCAGGTATCCTTGAAGATCAAGTCGACCGAGCTCCCGGTATCGACCAGGACTCTGCCGACGTCGCAATCTGCAATTCGTAGCTTAATGACGAGTGGGTCATGATGTGGGTGTGCTACCCCGCGTCCATCGCCCGCGGTGAACGTGATGTCGATCTCTCCCTCGGTTGAGCTCGGTGGGTCACTATCCATCTGTTTGAGAGACGCCTCTATTCGCTGTTCGGACATTTTTATTGACCGAACCGAGTCGTTGCACTCAGGAGGACCGCCCATGATCATCCCGATGTGTTGCCTTGGTGGGGGTAATAGTTGTAGAGGCTCTTGTTGGAGTGGCTCTTGCTCCGGAGTTCGCTCTCTGCGGGGCTCGACGGCCTCAATTCGGGGTTGCCTATCGGAATCTCGTTCTCGTGAAGGAGATCGTCGTCGAATATTATCGTTCTGGCCCCTGAAGTCGTTGCGTGGTCGTTGATCATTGGTCCGACCTCCGAATTGCTGCTGGCCGTTGTTTCGTCGGTTTGTATTTCCTCGAGGAGCAGGGCGGTCGTCGAGCCTAACGGTCCCCTTTTCATATTGCGCTAGGAGAGCCTCGTGGAGTGATCGGCATTGTGAGGTCGGGTGACCTTTCATCTTATGAAACTCGCAAAACGCCTCGTTATCTTTGGGCTGATAGTTGGTGTTTTGCCATTTGTTCCAGGAGAGCGGGGGATTCTGTTGTGAGCTCGGGGGATGTGGGGTGCCGCTGCCAATCGCGAAGGATGAATCGATAGGCGAAGGGTCCGGGCTTTCGATGATAGCGAAGGCTGCAGCCCGTTTACCCCTTTCCTGCACGTATTCTTCGTCGTAATGTTGACGAGACTCGTATTGATCTTCCCGGGCTTTGTCCTTTGGGGCAGCCGTTTTGCCCGTGGCAAACTTCTTAGTCATTAGAGCTCGCTCTTCCTCGATTTCGACGAAGATGGAAGCTCGGCACAAGGCGTCTTCCAGGGTTCGTGGTTTATTCAGCTTCATGTCTTCCTTGAAAGCTGACTCGAACCAGAGACCGTTGCGAAGGGCCGGAAGGGCCGCGTCGTCCGATACGACAGCTCGAGAAACGACAATTTTAAATCGGTCGATGTATGACCGCAAGGTTTCCTTCGCTCCTTGGGTTAACGCCCATAGGTCGGCGTTGGATGTTCCCTGCCGGATGAACATCGAGTAATGTTTGAGAAAAGCAGCGGACAACTGGTAAAAGATGTGGAACGAGTGGGTTTCCAATATGGCAAACCAGGTTAGCGCAGGACCGACAAGGTTTTCGACAAAAAGCTGACAGATACCGGCCTCACGCTCTTCGGGGGCAAACTGGTGTCGTCCGGTAGCGACGATGAACGCGGTCATGAACTCGCTAGGGTCGGTGAGTCCGTTGTACGGGAGGATTTTGACCTTCCCTGGATATCTGATTGGCATGTTCTGCAGATGGGGGCTGAATGGGGTGTTCTGCGTCTCCCGGAGGATTCGATCGATCTCTGGGGCCGAGCTGGTGGCTTGATGTACGGTGGAGGTCATTCGGCGGAGCTCGGCTCTAATACTCGCGAGCTCGCGGTCCCGCTCCTGGTCATTGAGAATTTTTTGAAGGGCTCCGGGGTTATGGTGCTCTGGTCTTTCCAACTCGTTGGTTGGAGCCCTTTCTGTTAGACGCTCTTCTGCCCTTTGTGAGGACTCCGGTGTATGACGTGTTGCTTCCTCCGTAGCGAGGCGTGCGCGGAGTGCTTCCTGTTCATCAGACACTGAAGAAGTGTTTAAAAACGAGCTCAGGGGCCTCTGGGCTTCTTCAGCTGTGCGATTGACGGTCGGGTTGCACCGAGGTGCCATGTTGTCCAAGCGTTCGTGGCAAACGTTTTATCCGGCTGCGAGCTCGGCGAAACGCTCGTTGTTGCTTCGGGCCGACTCGGTTATTTGTGCGATTAAAGTTTGCAGCAGCGCGTTCGTCATGGTGAGCTGGCTCCCTGGCGTGGGGTCAATATCAGGTCGTGGTAACTGAGCGCGGGCTGGGATTCCGCCTGCGGGTAGTGGTCGATTGCCGTCGGTGACTTTGGGCTCGAGTTCTTCGGTTGGGGCCTCTAGGGTTGTCCCTTGGAGATCGGGCTCCCTTGGGTTTTGTGATAGGATGAGCTCTCCAGCGTCAGAGGTGAGTGGTAGCGACGACGCATTTGGTCCTGCCATCCTTGAGTCTGTCCCGTGCGTGTAGGATGTATCTTAACCCCCCTCTCTTTAGCGCCAAATGTTAGTCTCAGTAAAGACCAATATAAATAAATAGATTACGAGTTGATATGATGGGAGTTGTGATTAATTGATGATAATGTGGGGGCGATATTTCCGTTTTAGAGGACAGACTCGATAATGATCAGCTCGGGTCACGTATGATCAGTTCGGTGGTAAGGTCAGAATCTTTGTATTTCACTAAAAGACGGTGGTCGTATAGAACGGCGAACTGAATCGGCTGGGATTTCAGTTCGGTGTTCTATGCGATTCGTCGGAAGGATTACAGGTGTTTTCTTAGAGCTCGGTGTTAATTCTTAGACAGATTTTTCGGACCCCCTTCATTAATGAAGTGCAGGGGGTATTTATAGCGATCAACTGCATTTCATCCCCAGCGCGTGAACGGCGATGTCAACTCGTTTATCCGAGTCGCACTTGAGTGGCTATAGAGTGTCAGAGCGGCTACTCGTTCCCTCTCGAGCGCTGTGCCCGACGTAGCAGGTCGTAGGCAATTAGTCGGAAGGTTTCGGCTCTTGCGGGCCTCAGAACCGGGCTTGCGAACATGGGCCTCGTCATGGACTTCACCATGGCCGGGCTGATAGGTCAATCCTATCTCCAACAATTACATGAAGTTATAGTCTTTCTATGGTTACAGAGAGACTAATTTGAATCGTGTTTTTTTTCTTTTTTTCTTGTAGTATCTATATATCAAGTTCATTGAGTGGAATTCAATTTACGGTATCAACAAATAAGACAAAACACAAAAGTCACAAAATTATGAAACTACAAAGAATATTTTGGTTTTGGTTTTAATTTTAAGATAAAGTTAGAGATATTTGATTTAGACAGGATGACATTTTCTATAAATAAGTCGGTTCTAGTCATTTTGTGTGGCTGATTCTATGCGAACATGCACGTCAATGTAGTAAATTGTCGAAACATATTTATATGAATCCAAAAACATTATTGCACAAGTAGCCAAAAAATGACAAAGATTACAAACAGGAAAAATAGAAAGAAAAAGAGGGGAGAGAATAAATAAATAAAAGAGAACTAGCAATAAAAATGAATACAAAAGGAAATATTTGTGGAGACGAATGAACTCATGCGTTTGCCTTTTGTTCTTTTTAGAAGTCCGTATTAATTCTCTTGTCAATTTCTTAATTAAGTCACTTCCTTGTACATCCATAAAGACATACAAATATACCTCTAACTATGATGATGTGATTTCATATCTTAACCTTTTTATTTTGTTTGTTGTACATTATCAAAATAATTCAAAGCAATGCAAAATAACCGTAAGATAATATAGTACGAAAATCTGAAAATAATACTTTTGGTAACGTTTTTGATATTGTTTTTGTGATTAGTAATTATTAAAACGGTATTTTCTATATCGCATCAAAGTAGTCATGTAACAAAAGTAAGTTGTATCAAGAGTTTGAGAAATAGACAGGATATGACTAGTTTCGTAGGATCTATTTGATTTTTTTTTTCTTCTTCTTATCATAGTCTGTTTAATGATTAAAATTGTGCATGCTTTGTCCTTTACAGTTTTACAATTTAACGTCTTCATTATATAACATTTTTTTTTGTTAACATTATCTAAACTTTTAATGCTATGATACAACGTGAATAATAATTATTCATGGTAACTTGGTTATATATTTTGTGATAGTGTATTTTCCGATTTGAAAAGAGATAATTCTTCGAAAAATTTTAAACACTATGGTCAAATCAAACTCATTCCTTGGGTACGTGGGTACAATAAATACATGCATCATGTAAAAATATAAAACCAACAAAATAAGTTTGACTTTCGTAAAAATAAATTAATTAACAATCATCTATTGAAAGCTAACATATAACCCGAGGCATCCTATGGCCCCCAAGGACATCATTTTTCTATTTTAAGTTGATTTCGGGTACATACTTCATTCATGTGTCGTGCGGTGTGTTTATTCTAAAACTCACGAAACGTAATAAAGAAATTTTAAAAAAATAATTGAACTAGAATAGAAACGTGAATTTTTCGAGAATGTTGGGTCTTTATAGAGTTATGGGACATGGACTCATGCCTTTAGTGTTTAACGTGACGTGGGGGACTATGCAAATATTTACTCCACTGTCTTTAATGTTTTGGTATTTTTTTATTATGCTAGTATATTACAAACTCTCTCATATACACAAAATTAGTAAATTAGCAATAGTCGTAATTATTATTTTATTTTATTTTTTGTCAACCCAATAATAGTAATTAGTTAAATGGAACATATTCCAACTTCATTACGTTTGAACATACTTTCCTAAACTTAACCATAGCGTCGGCATAGAAAAAAAATAAACCATAACATTTTTCAAATTTGGCCAAACTCAGATGAATATAAACGCATTTTTTGATATTTTTTAAAAATAGAAGAGAGATATGGGTGGGTAAAAAAGTGAGATAATGCAAAAGTCAGCACGCCCTAGGCAGCATGCTTGAGCAATAGACATCATTTGAGACATGTCAATGTTCTAAGGTATGTTTTGTCTCTTTTAAAATTATTCTTCATATTATTATTTTTTAACGAAATAAATAAAATTATTTTGATTATTTTATTCTGCGTATCTCTGTGTGAAAATATAATCATTGTGTTGTATTGTTCCTTTGTTCATTAATTATATTGTTTGTGTTTCATGATTGGATTATTCATTCCTAAAGAGACAAGATCTTGCTATTCTTATTTAATCTTTCTACACATTTTACATTTGGCATTCCAGTGTCGGTCCGGTTAAGGTATTTTAAAACCGGCTGCAAAACCAGTCGCACCTGCTCTTGTAATGGGCCTGAGAACCCTTCCCATGTTCTATCTTCCAAAGTTCCAATAGTGTCATATTTTGTCAAACCAACATCTCATAAGCAAACCAATGCTCTGAAGATTTGATCTTTGAAACTAAATCGGTGGAATCCATTTCGAAAGAGGTGTAAGTCAAACAAAGATTGATAAGGCAGCTCATTGCCCATTAGCCAAAAGCTTGGAGTAGAGAGTGGTGAACGTTGTTAGAGCCTTCCACATAACATACCATTCAAGCCCGTAAGCATACGATGTTTTATTTTCTTTTTTCGCAAACGTATTATACTATCGATTACAAGAATATATATGATATATCAGTTAACCAAATAGAAGTGCTTAGGAAGAGCTAATTATAGAACTTTCAAATATTTTCCGGTTCCACCCTCTCTAAAAATGCAAATCACAATTCAGATGGCAACAAAAGAAAAAATGTAATCACAATTACGAAATTCATCAAAAAATAATATAGAAAAATCCGATATTTTTTCTTAGAGACGTTACACAAAAAAAGGTTCTACATGAATTACCCTATTTCGACCAAACAAGAAAAACACAAAAATAAAAACATTAATGAGTATACATCCAAAAGCATATAGATCAATCGTTTTAGCTGCAGTAACAAAATATTCAGATTTGTGTTGGGATTTGCATTTTGTCCTCCCTGAAAAATGTTAAAACAGATCAACAAATAAACAAACACAATGAGTTCTTGAGACATGAAGAAAGCTAAATCCTTGAAAAAGCATACCTTAAGATTTTTTCTTTTTCTTTTAATCACATTGTATTTCTTCAAGCTTCTTTACGAGTAATCCTGATGAAAAATGAACAGATTAACTTAACAAATTTTCGTAAACATTAAACAATAAAATGGTAAGAAAAAAGAGTGTATTATTCAAACCTGAAGCAGTAGATTCCAAGTGCAGTTGTGATCTCATGAATGACTGAAGTTGCAAAATGCGCATATAGTGACAATGTGAATATACAATAACCAAGAAGAACCCAAAACTCGTCCACAAGAGGAACCCTGAGAAGAGATTAATAGAATCTGATATAAGTCTAATGAAAATGATAGTGCGAAAACGGGCAAATGAAAGAACAAAACATTACCCATCGTTGAGTCTAGCGGTTAGAGCATTTGCTAGAGCAAAGGGAAGGTAAAGCAGTGACTGTGCAAGAGAGAAGGTTAATGAGGACTAAGTAGAAAAAAACTGTATCGAGCAAGAACTAAGAAAAGAGTTCTCGGATTTTTACCATACACATGTTTGTTTTTAATCCTTTTGGTTCATCACATAAGTGAGCTAGAATCATTCTTCCCTGAAATCATAACCCGTGACTAATGCTTCAGCTTTTCGATTCAGTGTTTAATGATAAATACAGATTTTAAAACTAAATTGCTTACCACAAGGAATCCAAATGCAAGACCAGTTCCCAAAACAACTAAGTGAGGGTAGTTTCTTATGAGATCAATCGGAGACAAGTAATCCCTGATTAAGACAAGAATGCTGATAAGTCTCAATGTGTAAATGAGAGCAAGTCAAAGAACAAAATAGAAAAAGACATACCAAATCAAAACTCCTGCAATTAATGTGACTAAGGGATATAGCTGAATACAGAAAAAGTATTGGCGTTACATATGTTAGTTAAGAAAAATAGCGAAATATAAGTAATTGAATCAAAATTTGGTTTCGGGAAACAATACCATAGCTAATGCTAGAAGCATGCTTCCTTTTCTTGACTGTACAACTTTGTAAACATTAGACGCGCTGTAGAATGAAGCAGTGTGCACATGAGCAGAGCAGTGCACAGAAAAAGTTAGCAATTTTATTAGCTCAAAAAGACAGTAAGACCGATGAATTGTGGAAAACTCACTTGATTGCAAGGGTTGGTATAACAGCAAAGAAAATCATCGTGAATAGTATTATTCTGGACATTTTCATCTCTGAAAAGAACCGAGAAAGGTTCCAATGGCGTAAAATAAACTTCTCAGGAGAAAAACCAGAATAAACCAACAAAAAACACAAAAGGTTTGTGAAATTTTACCATTCATAAACGGAACCCAACTAAACAAAGGAATTGACTTCCCAAACGGCTGAGCCCACCACTCGGCACCTTGAGATTAAAAAAAGTATAAAAGATTAAAAAAGAATTGTTAGTTATAGAGATTTTCTGAGGTTGTTGAAGCTTACCAACAATGGCTGTGAAGAAATGGCCACAGTATATAAGTGCAAGACCTTCTGTAGGACCATTGACTACCGGAAGAGTAAGCGTATTGGTAAAATAGCTAAACACAAAAACAAAGTATTAGAATTTCGCAACGATAAGACACAGTTAAAACTTGCAAAAAAAAACACTTACTGTTCCCATGTTGCTCCAAAAAATGGAACAGCTGAAATAACCCAAAACCAGAAAGTATCTCTACCACACATAGCAGTGCTCCCATATGCCATTGTTTCTAACGCACAACCAAGTGCATCACAACCATGGTCAAAAAGCTCTCCTAGTGGGCTAGAAGAATTTGTTCTTCGTGCTTGCTTCCCATCAACCGCATCAAATGTCTAAAATTCAATCGTAAGAGCTCACAATATGTCAGAAAAACAGATTACATCACCCTTAAGAAGCAGATGAAATTGGGATGTTATCGAGAAAGAAGCAGACCTGATACAAAAACAGAAGTAAGCCATGTGCGAAGTGGACCCATCGAGGAGGAGGAGAATCCAACTTAGGCGAGTATATCTAAAGACAGTTTGAAGAAATTCATATGAGCAAAAGTAACCAGAAGCTTCAAGAGAATAAAGAATAAGAAAACCAAACCAAACTCACATAGCCTAACAGAGCAGATGTGAGAAGAAACATGAACCCCATAAGTGTTATCTACAAAAAGCACACACACAAACTGTAAGTGTTTATCGCCTTTGTTGCTACAGTCAAGTTTAAATGAGAAATAGGATTCATCTATACCATGTTGGGTCTGGATGTGGATTCGAAAGCAATAAAGAAAAAAAGAAACGTTAGCTTCAGATCTCTAAATAACTAAAATCAAGAGCACAGCAATGTAAAGGAGGATACTTACGGCATCCATAGAGGGAAGATTTTGACAAAACGGTTCCAAAAAGGTTGGAGAACGTATTTGGCAAGATAAGAATGATCAACACCACTGTATTTGTGTTTCTTAAGCGCAGCTACACCATGAGCTCCAATGTAACCCATTTTTTAAAAATAAAATTCTAAATCCAAATTGGGTCTCTCTCAAATCAAACCTGTCAAAGATCAAAAGAACAACAAACCAAAAATGTCATTTAAAGGTTCGATCTTTCGTTCAAAGACGAGGACTTTTCAAACGCCCTAAAGCAATAACCACGAAATCCACATGACCCATCTGAAAAAGACAAGATTTTTACAAAAAATAAAATAATGAAATTGCTTCAAATTGAACAACATACACGAACTTGGAGAAAGAATTAGAAATAAACTAGTGTTTGTACGACCAATGAAAATACGTAGATTCCAGTAAATGAGGAACAGATTCGATCTAAGATTCTGAAGACAGAAGAGGCTAAGAGAAGAAGAGAACTTACGACGCTTCGGCGATGGCGAAATGCTACAAAGCCGTATATGACGTCGAGGAGACAAGAATCAAAGATTGAGAGAGAGAGAGAGAGAGCTATGGTTATTGTTTCTCTCTTTTGGCTTCTCCTCTCTCTCTTGTTGCGCCCTAAAAGAGGCGAAGCGGGACGAGAGTGGAAAGGAGGGCTTTGCGTATCTGTAACGATCTTTAATTAATTGTTCAAGTCCCTTATATTTTTCAATTTTTGTGAAACAAATACTAGTTAAAAGGTAGAGACTTCACCAATTTAACTAGTAAAGTTGGCTGCTAACAAAAAAAAATATTAGTTAAGTTGGATACTCTGGTTTTTTATTCTGATTTTTCCAATTTGTTTTCTACATATTGAAATCAAGTAAAACCATTTGTAGTTTGGTTTAGTTCGATGTGATTTCAATTTGAATTTAGTGTGTTCGAAAATGATTTTAAACTATAAAATATAATTTAGGTTTGTTCGATTACACCAAAACGGATACGGATTCAATACTTTTTGATTTTAAACGAATCTATAAATAATTTTTGGTTTTAGTTTTTTTTTTTTCATGAAAGCGAATCAGTTTATAAATAATATTTCACTTTCTTTTGTCCACTTCCTATTATAGATTTTTTTTATAATATAAATCAGATTGATATAGTTCAGAACTATTTTACTTTTAAAATGGGGTTGTATATAGCTTCAGATTATATGGAGTAATTTCCGTGGATGAAGATTATTTCGAGGGCACAAGGATTTGAACATTTTATTTATCTTCTACTATTGACGTTTTCAACGGTAAGTATGTGTAGAATTTTTAGTGTAATTAATTTTGATATTTTGGTCCATTCGAGTACGTGTCCTACGCGATGGAGATTGGAAGAAACCACAAAACAAGAGAATGCGTGTAAAATTAAATTAAATGCATACCAACTTTGATGTAATTAAGATGTTGATTATTTATTTATATATATAAATAAATTTACTATTGCCCGATTCAATCTTTTTTATTTATATAAATATAACATAGAGAGACAGGCTGTTCTATAGTTTCCTACATTTGAAAAGTTAAAAGAATCATATTCGTCTTTAGTCTATTTATTTGTGTTTTTGGCCTCAATTTTTTCAAGGAATATGGCATCTACATTTTATATATGTAGACAAAATCAAAGTTGCTATCTTATATGATGTCCACAAATGGTTACTTTTTTAAGTACTGTATACATGATCTTGGCCCATCAATGACTTAAGATCTTATATAAATATTTATTAGTAGTTTGTAGAATTCGTATATATTTGTGACATTATCGCAGTTTGATCGAAATCGGGATATTTGTTTATACATTTTTATATATCGATGAAACCAAGAAGTTTCGCCATCATTAACTTGGATTCTTGTCGAATAATTTAATAGTAGTAGTAGCTTGCATAGATAAAAATATTAATAAAATTTGTTGTTAGAGTATTAGTTTAATATTATTGTTGTAGCAAGTTGAGCAAAATGACTTAATATAAATAATTGTTTTCCGAAGTTTAAGAGATCTAATGCAATTATAACTTACTCTTATTCAATGAGTTTAGTAAGCAAGAAACTTTCCAAATCAAGTCAGTGGGAAGGTTTCAGACTTAAAAGGAGAAGACACAAGATGAAGCAGAAGGTATCCAAAGGATAAAAACTCTGTTTGGATTGGAGGGTTTCTACTTAGTGTAAACACATTTTTTTGTAATCTCAACGTTGTTCACTTGAACCGTAACTTTGTAAACACACAATTAGTAAGACGCTTCCGGAGGATATTTCGACGATGTTAGGAATTGAAGGATGCCTGCAAAGGAGCGGAAATTGCACCTTATAGAGGTCAGAAGAGCGATCAAATCAAAGAAGTCGTATGGACTATATGAGATTCGAGGAGCATTTCGAGAAGTAGAGAACGATTTCCCTAGATTTTAATCAACCAAAGATACACTAATTCCTTAAGTGGCACATTGCAACTGTTGGTACCAAAATCTCGGCCCATAAAATAAGTGAAAGAGGCCCAACAGAAATTGGCACGACTATAGGAGGAGGAGAGTCAAAACGTAAGGCCGTAAGGGGCCCCGATTTTCTCGTGTTTGCTATTAGCTTATTTGTGTTCCAACTTTCGTTTTACACTTGTTTATTAAAATCAAAAATAGGCGAAGCAAAAATGGACAAGACGATCACATGGCAAGGATATATCCACCAATGAACCTAATATAAGATAATGTGGTTGAGGGTAAAGAAGAAGTATGAGTTATTATAAAGTTATGAAACTAAACATCATTAGCATTCGATTAAAAAACACAAACTGATCAAACTAAAACTAAAACATCTATTCCGCGTTCTCCTTCACGTCCGCCGCCGACTTCTCCTTCTTAGCCGCCGTATCGGCCTCCTCCGCGTTCTCCTTCAAGCCAGTCGCCGACTTCTTCTTCGTGGCTAACTCCATGAGAAATTCCCGCTGCCTAGCCACAACTACGACGGCCGCTGAACCAAGAGCCGCACCTCTGGTCACAGGAGTCTTAAAGAACTCGCGGACCTTGGACAAATACTGTTTCATCATGATTGAGAGAGAGAGAGGCGATAAAAGAAATTAATAAACAAACTTGTCTTGAGTCAATATTTATATGCTCTCAAGTTTTTAACAATGAACGAAACTGTGATTTCATACGAAGTCTTAAAACTTGGAGGTTACTCAAAAACCCTAACTAAACTTGGAGCTCACACATTCTCCAATTGTAATTTCACTAAAAAAATTGAGGGACTATTTGTTTATATTTTTTTTATTATAACTTTTGGTCTAGTTTTAGCATATTAACGCGTGCTTTAAAATTATACTAGAATTTAACCCGCGATACCACAGCTGGATGTTTTTTTTTTTAATGTTTGATTTTGAATGTTAATATGTTATTTTGGTTATTTGTTTTAGATATTAAATATAGGTAACAAAACATAGTATTTACAGTTTTGATAATTATAAAAATATGTTTCATATATTTATATTTAAAAATTGTATAGTTCTTTGCTATGTTTGTTAATTACAATTGTATATTTAAAATACTCACACCCAAACCCGAATATAACTTCAAAATCTGAAATACTCTAACCCAAACCCGATCTGAATCCGAATCCGAATGGATATCCAAACATGTCTGCTGGTCGATTTTTTGTTCAAACAAACTTAACCAAATCATTTTAACATGTTCCGCCAATCCATGTTATAACATTGGTTAATAATATATTAAAATCGATTCAACATGTCCCGCCAACCCGTCCTACTATTTTAGCAGAGGGTTAATGATATATTAATGTCAATTCAAACCCATTCTGCCATGTAACTCGTCTTGTGTTATTTTTAAAAATTTATAGATTAAAAATTTATAATATTTTAAACTCTTTATCAAGTTTATCAATAACAATATATAAATAATAATATTCAAAATACTCACACCCCTAACTCAATCATAACTTCAAAACCCGAAATAGTCGAACCTAAAACTGATCTAAACCCGAATCCAAACGGATATTCGAACATGTCCAGGGGTCGATTTTTTTTTTCAAACAAACTTAACTAAAGTGATGATTGGTTTTCCAGCTACCACCCACAAACGCTGCGTTTGCAGGTGGTATCGGTTGTTAGCGATTGAAAACAATCAAAGAACCCGCTCCGAATCGCTTTCAACCGTTCAAAATCGCTAGATTTCAAAAGCTGCTTCTCGCAAGTGTTTGCGGTTGCGGTTGGGTAATAAAAAAAACTAAAAAATAAAAATAAAAATAAATCATCACTGGAGTTAAAAAAAATTAAAATTATCTATTAACCTTTATATATCTATTATAATAAAGTATAGTTCGTTTAACGAGAATGCGCCACGTGTCCACGTAAAAAAAAAGTAATATTAAAAATATGGAAAAAGTTACACTTTAGAAAAAGTTAAAACATGCAATAATTGCCCACTTAAATACAATAATTGACCATTTAAATGCATTAGTCTCCCAAGTTTAAACATGCAATAATTGTCCACTTAAATATAATAATTGACCATTTAGATGCATAAGTCTCCCCTTAAAATATTTTGGATTTAAAACAAACTTAAAACTAATAATTGTTCATTTCAATACATTAGTCTCCAATTAGCAGATTCCGTAACTCCCACCCACAAAATTGTGTAATTAACGCTTTACTAATTCAAATGCACTAACTCATGATTCCATAACATACAAATATTAATTAGTATTGATTCAAAATCATTTAACCAAAACCATAACCTCTATATATGTTTCTATGTTTCTTCTTTTTATTTCATTCTCGAAATTCAAACACTTTCTCATTCCTTTTCAACCCACTCTATCTAACTAGATGAATACCATGGGACAATGGGGGATCGAATGTGTGTATAGGTAACTGTGATGCGTAGTAATATGAGGACAAAGTCTCACAATCCGTAAGTTGTACTATTTTAATAGTTTTCCATTCATGATCAATACATTCGCCATATTTAAGATTTATATGCTTAATTTGTTCCTACCAATGTTTGTTGATATCGTTGCAGAACACACAAAGATTCAAAGATCCAATCTAGATAACATATCTTTCCAAAATAAAATTACATTATACATTCTTTTAAATGAGTAAGTTATTTATTTACTCCATATCTTTTAACTGTTTGCCAAACTAAAAACTTGCAATATTATTAAACAAAATCATATATCCAACTTCACTTGGAGCTTTCGATATCTGGGTTGTCGTCCCTGGTTCCAATTCAATCGTGAAAGGATCAGACCGAGATGGTGGTAACCCCTGCAACGACTGAAAAACATCCTCAAACTCTTGGATAACCCGGATATCACCCACCTCAATCGCTCCAACAGTCTCAGGAGTCACAATTGTCGCCAGATAAGCCTCGCAACCTTTCTCTAACATTCGCTCTGCCTGCAATGCAGAGATCACGAGGCTCCCTGAAGTCGGTCTCACTCCCTGGAAAACCAACTTCTCCGGCTTCCGCTCGAACACTATGCGTCCCCGGCAACAATCCAAATGCCTCCCTCCAGCAACTCTAACCACTCCCGTTTGCTCACCGGGCTCCACTTCGAAAATTGCCGCGCTCGGCTAATTCCGGAGTAACGAAGCAATGCGATGCTCCCGAGTCAAATAACACATGGGACTCAGACCCCCACACGAGCGAGGTCCCTTCACAAGTGTTATATGCTAAAAGACTCAACCACAACACCACAAGTATACCAATTCCAAAACTACAAGAAATGAACTTTATTAAGTCTAGGAATTTACCTGTGATCGGCCCGGAACTTGGCTCACCCGTCTCCATCATGGAAAAACACTCTAGGTGCCGCTCCGCTATGCCTCGCCGGTGGTGTCACCGCACCTCGACCGCTGCAGCTTGGGACACTTAGGCTTAATGTGCCCCATCTCCTTGCAGTGATAACACACTCGCGTATCCTCATGCGTGTCCTTCTGAGGACAACTCGCATCCTGTGATCCTTGCTTTCACACCTGAAGCATCCCGGACCACCTCGGCTAACCCTCTGAGTAGCCTCAAAATTACGCTTTTGACCCTGTACAGGCTTATCGCCCTTGCCTGTACTAGACTGCTGATGCGACCTCTTGGTCTGAAAACCCGGACTGGCTACCACTGCTTCGTCCTTCAGGCCCTCCTCAATCAATGCAGCCTTCTCCACCAACTCCCCAATCGTGTTCAAAAAGTCCGAACCAGACAGTGGTTCCTCAACTCGGTCCGTAGACCCCTCATGAACCGCCGCACTTGGGCTGCTCTCCCTCCATGGCCGGACCAGCATACACACTGAGGCGGTTAAATTCTGCCTCGTACTCTAGAACCGTTCGGTTCCCCCTGAGTCATCTCCAGAAACCGCGCCTCTAACCGGTCCAACGCCTCCTGAGGAAAAAACTTGGAGTTAAAACTCCGCAACAAAATCCTCCAAGTCATAACTGCCTGGGTCCACCTAGCTGCAACATCTTTCCACCACAGGTGTGCATCGCCCTCCAGATAGTGGACTGCAAGATCCACTCCGGTACCCTCTGGGCATCTAGTCGAATCGAAGTTACGCTCCAACCGCGTCCTCCACTTATCTGCCTCTCGGGCTTGCACCACCGGAAAAAATCCTGTGCCAATCTTCTGCAACTGCTCCATCACTTAAGATAAGATGGGAGCCTCTCAGCAACCTAACCGCCACTCGCGGTTCCTCCGCCACCACAGGCGGTTCCACTGGAGCCTGCACTGGTTCCCTCTCTGGTAACCGCCTCCAACAGCCGGTCAACAGATCCACAATGCGGTCATCTCGAGCCAGAGCAAGACCCGCTGCCACACCGACAGCACCCGCTGGACCCCCAGCCACACCGGCACCAACACCAACACCAACACCGGCCACACCGGCACCAACACCGCCACACCCTCAGACTCCTCCTGATCCGCAAGCGAATCCATGACCTGCTCAACTGTAGCACTTCGTGCCACACTCTCCTCCACTAAAGGAGCTCCACGACCTGGGCCACGCGGACGACCACGACCACGCCCACGACCTCTTCCTCTAACCATCTGCACTTACACCATAGAAGCTCAGAACACAACACCAAAGACAGAAACAGAAACAACTTACCGTGGAATCTCTTTAAAGGCTCGAAGAGGATGATCCAAGACCCCACACCCACTTAATTGACTAACACACAATCAATTAAAACTCAACAATTTACGGTTCACACAACCACATGCAACCCGCACCCATCCTAGAATCGTAAACGCTCTGATACCAAACTGAGACGACCGCAACCCGGTGTCTAT
>SMJT01000041.1:701011-769368 GCA_004349715.1 Crucihimalaya himalaica | reverse complement strand
TGGATGAAAAAGCTGTTAGGGAAAAATCTCACAATAGAAAGACGGTAGATTTGTACCAAAATAAAATATTATTATTAATCCAAATCAGAAAATGCAATATTATTAAAATTTCAAATAACATTAAAAAAAATAATTTGCAAATATTTTTCATTAACATGGTATTAATATAATCACATTTAAAGTTTTTTCACTTACTACTTTTCAAATCATAAAATTCACTCCATAAACTTGGAAGACCAATGAAATAAAGTCTTCACTAATATTTTATAAAGCATCAAAACACTAAAAAATATATATTTTAATTATTTCATTTTCCTAATGGTGATCTTTTCATTATTTCATTCCTAATGGTGATTTTTCATTATCATTTTCCTAATATTTTTGATATGGTTATTTCTCTCCAAGCTATTTAATCGAATGGAAACAATATAATGTCGCATACTCTTCCACCTTAAAATGATTATTATGTTGTTGTTTAGCCTATTATTCCACCTTCATAGTTGTAACATGTTCATTTAACTTTTTGTTTCAACCACAAATAATTTTTTTAGCTCAATCATATAAATAAAAATTAGGATAAACTTTTTAAAATAAAACTTAATTTAAGGAAAAAAATATAAAGAATAATCAGTGACAAAAAGATTTTCAAGCGAATATATCAATATTTACTCATAACAAAATAAGTAGTTTACTAAAATAATAATGAAATAGTTTCCATCCAAAACGTCGCGTTTTGGTCGTGGTGCATACGTTAGACTCAAAATAACACCGTTTTAACAATTTTAATACTTTAAAAAATATATTTAATAAAATTGATTTTAGTTAAAAAATTATAAAAATAAAAAAATGCAGTCGTTTTAAGTCTGTATGTATAATGAACAAAACTTTGTCGTTTTCAACCAATAAATTGTCATTTCAAACGCACAGTGGCGCCTTAGTCATCAAAACTTAACAGTTGACTAATATTGTCTAAGCCAAAGTTGGTTTTCGCTAATGTGTAATAATTCGGGTATAAAATTTAGAATTAATGACGGTTTATGTTGAAAAATACATTGTATCGTAATTTGAGTATGAAATTTTATTCTGCAAATTGTTCAAATTGATTTTTGCCGTTTTCCTCCAACCTATACAACTGAATATGAAAATATGTATTCTAACAATTTTAATAAAGTTTTAATAAAATTAAAGATAAAACTGTAGGAAAGTCTTATCAATAACAAAAAAAATCTTTTTAATAAATTAACGATCAAGTTCAACTAAACACATAACCCGGCAACTATGTAGTATATATATATAATCACGTTCTCTGTTCTCAAACCCTAATTATTTTTTTCTAACCCTATCCTCTCTATTTTGTTTTCCTCTATTAAAATTTTGGCTTCTATGTGAACTTCAAAAAATATTATTAAGAATATTTACAACTAGTTGGAATTAATTTGAGTTGGAGTCAAGCCAAAATTCGTTTGAATTCATTGAATAAACTTTATTACATTTATAAAGGCAATTAGGAAGATCTACTAATTCAAACACATTTTTTTACTATTTGTGAGACGACCGCAACCCCGGTGTCTATTTTTTTTTTTTTTTATCAAATTAAACATGTTAGTATTATTCCCATAAATAATACTAACCACACACACAATTTAATCCACACACATTTAATTCGACACAAATCAAACGGAAATCAGTTTTTAGCAATTCTACAATGAAAAGCAACACAAACACACAAAAGCCCGAGTCATTAGATCTCCTCCTCTCCTCGCCATGATTCCACGATTACCTTACCTCAACCTGCTTCTCACACACACCATGAGATGCGTAAGTATATCTCTCTTTTTTTTTTTTTTTTTATCAAATTAAACATGTTAGTATTATTCCCATAAATAATACTAACCACACACACAATTCAATCCACACACATTTAATTCGACAAATCAAACGGAAATCAGTTTTTAGCAATTCTACAAATGAAAAGCAAACACAAACACACAAAAGCCCGAGTCATTAGATCATCCTCCTCTCCTCGCCATGATTCCACGATTAAACCTTACCTCAACCTGCATCACACACACACATGAGATGCGTAAGTATTATCACAAATACTTAGTGAGGCGATCCTCCCATCTACGAACTATACACACAAGCATAATGATATAACAATCAACACACAATGCAAATGACTAACCAATGACCACCAAGTCATTGACATAACACCACACATAATCGATTATGACTTCCCATTTGCATCCTACACATCACACATGATCACAAACAATACCATTTGCTTAGATAAGCTCATGGTCACGCACTCACCTCGATAACACAACGGAAAATCGGCCAAGGTATACTCCACACACACTCAGGAGGACCTTACATACGAACTCAAGCAGCTAAGAACAACCTACAGCCAACCACAACAACAAACACCCAAGTTACCAAAACTGGGCAAAACTGGGCAAAACCCAGAAACGTCTGCCGGAAAGATCGAACCATAACTTTCGATCTAACCGTCCACTTTCAAAACCAATCTGTGGAGTTAAACCCCTATGAGTCCGGAAACTACTCACCAAATTTCGTGAGGATCCAACCACAGACGCGGCGGAGATCTAACCCCGAGCCTCCGCTGGTCCTGCTTTCGACGGAAACAGAACACCTCTACGAAATCGTGAATAACTTTCAGACTACAAACCCAAATCCATTTCCGCAAAGAGCTATAACTAGATTAAAGGGTTAACTAAAACTCCACCAAAAATCAGTACCTTTGGACACGATTTGATCGGTCGAAACCTTTTTCTCCCAGACTCTGTCTGCTGAATCCGAGTCCACACCCAAGGACTTGTCCTTCTTCTCCTCTCAAGGTTTGAGCTCTCTCTCTTCTCCCTCTATCTCTCCCAGGCACGAAAATGGCTGCCAAGAGAGATGAAGTCAAGTTTTTAAAGGAGTAGATAGGGTTGACCACGAAACCCCACCACTCACAAAACTCACCAACCCCACTAGCCAGAAAATCGATTTCGACCACTCCAGAAATCGACCATGAAAATCGACCATGGCCCGATTTTTGCTCCAGAAATCGACCATGAAAATCGACCTTGGCCCGATTTTGCATTTTTCAGAGATTTTCACCCAAAACGCCGAACGATCACCCAGATCGGTTCCAAACCGACTTATGGCCACAAAATCGGTTCAAAACCGATTTCAAGACCGATTTTTCCAAAGAATCGGTTTCAGACCGCTCTTTCTATCCTTAGATCAGTGGGTCCCCTCCCATATGATCTCGAGCGTACAGAACATCCACTTTTCCGGATCACGGGCGTTACAATTTGTCACATTACTCACATTACTTGATGCAATTTTTAGTGAAGAACCAAATACATAATTAACAAAAATTTCACTATAAAATTTATTGGTTTTAAATAATTATTAAGTACTTTAACTATGGTTTTTAATTATTCGTGTTCAATATTTTTATATTTTATCATAACAATATAATTTTTTGTATGTTTTATACATTTTTATAATAATATATTATATTTATCTAACAGTTGGTTAACCAGTCGTAAACCTTTCGCAAACACATTCATTTTCAAACGTTAAACCAGTCGTTCAAAACGCATAGTAACGCTAAAACCACAACCGTCTGCTTCCGCAAACTCTCACAACCTCAACCTCAACCGCACCCGCTGCAGTTAAACCAGTCAGACCCTAAATCAATTCAACATGTCCCGCCAACCCGTGTTATAGCTTGGATTAATGATATATTAAAATCGATTCAGCATACCCCCCAACCTGTCCTACTATTTTAGCGGAAGGTTAGTAATCTATTAATGTCGATTCAAATTCATTCTGCCATATAACCCGTCATGTGTTATTTTAAAAAATTTATTAGTTTAAAAATTTACAATATTTTAAAATTTTTATTATGTTCATCAAAAAATATATATAAATAATAGTATTTAAAATACTCACATCCAAACACGATCCTAATTTTAAAACCCAAAATACTTGAATCCAAACCCCATTCAAAGCCGAATCCAAACTTATGTTTGAACATGTCTGCGGATTGATTTTGTGTATCACAAACCTAATTAGATCAATTCAATATATCCTGCCAACCCATGTTATATAAGGATGGCGGGTATACAGTTACATCACACATAACAATCAATTCAACTATTTCATCACGCATAACAATCATGAAAAATACGTTAAGGGACTTAAGAAATGATGGTTAAACCCCCACCAATTCATAAGGCACCTTGGACTAAAAACTAAAGATTTTAATCTCTTTAAAAAAGATGAAATAGTAAGTGATGTTGTTAATAAAACAATTGTTTATAAAAAAAAAGGTAAGTGATTTTGATCGGGCCAATATTAAGTCAAAAGCCCGTGAGGAGCCAAAAATCTAGAAAACCCGGTTCAAATTTTAAACCCTCGATTTCATTTCTCCAATTTCATCCCTTGTCGTCTCCCGATCTACTGCTTCTTCTTCTTATACTTTACCAAGGTCCTGTTATATACATCTTTACTTATTTCATTCCACATTTTCTCCATCATGTTTCCTGGAGATAATAAGTTTTCTGGCTTAACATCCCTATGAACAATACCCTTTAAGATTAAAGAAGAGGAAATTAGAATTGGTTTGTTGTGTGATTGAAATATGAATGCTAAAAATAATTCAGTCCTAAATCATTATGCAGACTTGATAAAGCTTTGAACATGCAGCCACCGTACCATTGTAGCTGATACACGTATAAGATTTTGGTTTGATTCGGTGTATTTTGACTTTTTAATACATGTATTTATAGAGATACTCGAAATGGGAAGATTTAGAGTGAAAAATTCTTGGTGAGGAAGAGTAAATCTTTTCATATAGTTGAGGCAAATTAAATGTTAAATAAATTTGGAAATGTTTTTTTATCACAAACATTGATAAACCTAACTGAATATTTAAAAACGCAAAAAAAAAACATTGATAAACCAAACTAATTGATGATTCGGTACTGCACAATCACCGATTTTGGGTCATAAATAATTCCCTGCACTAATTGAATCAAGAGTTAAAAATTGGAAAAAAGCAAAAAAAAATATGAAGGCTAAGAAAATAATAAAATATATGAAATTCACATTGCAACGTGGCGTCCATTCATCATCCATTTGTTGAATTGCGTAGCGAAGATTAAGAATATTTTGATTTGTAACTTGAAGAGTGGTTGAGACCGTATTGCGGCCCTCAGGGATCTTGATCCATGAGCGTCCGTCTGAGAATGTAGAGCCCTTCGGTCTTTATGGTGTCTTTAAGTCACAAATCAAAATATTCTTATACGCATATACCGCATACACAACAACGCAATGTAAATTTCATATATTCTTTTATCTTCTTGCCCTTCACACATTTTTCTCAATTTTTAACTCTTGGTTCAATTCGTGCAGTAATGGAATTATTGATGATCCAACCGGTGATTGTGCATTACCGAATTATCAATTAGTTAGGTTAATATATGTTTTGTTTTCGTTTCTAATAATATGATGTTGGTTCTAGTCAGCTTAACATTCACATGTTCTAGAGTTCATACAGATTCTATATGAAGCATGATAATTTACTTCTTGCAAGCATTTGTCACAAAAGCGAGTTGGACACTAAGAACATGTAACATTAAAAAATCATCATCACATGTTTAAGAGGATCCACATGAAAATAGTTAGGACATATAGCTTCTCTGGCATTCTGAACAAAATGCTACTCGGGAGAAAAAGACATGGTTAATTAGATTATTACAACAAAAACAATAAGGTTGTTTCTTTCGGATACTTACAAACCAAGATATATTCTAATACATTTCATTTTCTTTCTTCTTGGAGGATAGTGTCACGTTTTAGAGAGAAAACAAAACAAATAGGGGTAACAGTTGGGGTTAGGAAAACCGTTAGTATACCTCCATTGATAGTAATAGCAGGACTAAAGTTTCAGCAGATAACTTACGACGCATCAAGGAGTATTTCAAGGATGATATCGTACGTTTATCAAAGAAATAGAGTTGGTAAAGTTGTATATACAGAGCTGGTTACTACATTTTTATTTAAAGATGAATCAGAGTCCACTGAGGTTACTCCAAATTAGAATATCTATGAATCAAAGTTAACAGTTTTGGATGTAGATGAAGTCTTATATAAAAAAAAAAAAGTTATTAAAAACTGAAGGAAAAATGAGTGGTGAAAAATTACACAGTGAACATAGTTGTAGTAAAGTGGTTTGACAAAAGGAACGAACCAAATTAGTGGTTATATTCTTTTATCTTCTTGCCCTTCACAGTTTTTCTCAATTTTTAACTCATGATTCAATTCAGGCGGTAATTGAGTTATTAATGACCGAAAATAGATGATTGTGCATTACCAGATCATCAATTAGTTAGGATAATCAATGTTTTTTTCTTTCGTTTCTAATATTTAGTTAGTTTTATCAATGTCTTTTTCATATCTATATAATGTTGGTTCTAATCAGCTTAACATCCACGCATTCCAGAGTTCACATAACCAATAATTTTTTAATGAGGCAATTAGTTACAAATACAAGATATTTTCTGTCAACAACAATTTTGTAAGCAATTTAAATATTGACGATATTGGCTAACTTGTAAATTGTAACGTATTAGGCATCATGCATGCTTTAATACCTAAATTTATCTTCTATAAACTTGTAAATAATTTTTAACGATTTTCAAATCAACATTTGGTCCAGTGTAGTTTTATACTTCATTTGTTTCATATTAAGTGAAATGATTTCACTTTATGTACATATATTGTTTCAAAAATATAGTATATCTAATATATGTATTTTTATAACTATTTCAAAACAACAACAAAAGAATCAAGCATTTATTAGAAAATCAAAATATTTTCGCAGTGAAAAGATAAGAAAAATCACTTAAAATGAATTAAAAATATTAGCTAAACATCACTTACTACTAAACAGATATGATGGAAAATATACTTTTTTTTTTACTTGAATGGTGATTTTGTTTTACGGTGTTTTGTTTCTTAAATCATGTTTATTCTTTTGTTTCAAATGCATTCATGTTGCATAAACTGTACTTGCACTGCACCCACTGTCTAATTTGTTTGACCTATACCATCCGATTTATTGTCACAATTTGAAATTTTAATAATGACACACCAAATACTCGCACCTTTCTGCACACTTCTAATCGAATATGATTTCAATAATTTGTTAAATATAATAAATTTACATTATACCATCAACTTGATTTCTAAATTCCAATTCAGAAATTTTTTTAAAATGTATTATATAATAAAAATCCATAATCACTGAATATAATAATTTGACATTAGATATTATTAACTTGATTTCTAATTAAGAAGAATATTTTTTTTTAAAATACTCTTTACTAAAAAAAATCCATATTATTGCGTAAATGATTTTTCCTAACTTTGGCCATGTAACGTTTACACCGATATTACGTTACATTAAATTGAAATAATTGTCATGTTTGTCTTTAAAATTAGGGGTAAATATAATTTCAAACCACTAGCCCTTTGACTATAAAATCAAAACTTCTTTGGGCTGTTTTAATAGAAAGATAAATTCAAAGTTCCTCCTTTTTTCTCTCGATCGAATCAATTCTTGTCGTCCTGTTTCGATCTAATTAGGGTAAATCTCTATTTATTGTTTCTTTGAGATTTCTGGTTCTGGGTATTGAAAGTGTTCTTTGATCATTCTCTTGAGTTCGATACTGATGCGTTTGTAAGTTTGGCTTTGTGTTTGTATCCTCGTTTACAGGTTTTTGGCTCTCAAGGCTTCAATAAGATTGGTTGGTTCATTAACTTTAAACAATCCTTTTCTTGACTTGTAAGTATCTTTCTTCAACCTTTATGCTTCGATTGACGTTAGGGTTCAGTTCAGATTTTTATTAGGGTTTTTGTTAAAAATTGATGACCCATAGAACCAAGTAAGATCCTTTTGATATGCTTTATTGTATTAACCTATAATTCCAGATTTTTCAGTAATCTTTAATCTCGTTCATGAGTTTTGAGGCCTTTGAAATGGTTTCTATGCATAACAGAGTTCTGAATTTGGTCTTACTCTGAAACAAGAGTTCTGGTTTAAAATTGCTCTGTTCTTCGTATATGATTCATTGACAGGTGAATGATAAATGGAGAGTAAAGGTGGTAAAAAGAAGTCTAGTAGTAGTAGTAACAGTCTTTTCTACGAAGCTCCTCTTGGATACAGCATTGAAGACGTTCGACCATACGGTGGTATCAAGAAATTCAGATCTGCTGCTTACTCAAATGTGAGTTTAATTTCTGTATTCAAAGTCTTGACTTGAAGAAGAACAATAAAAGTAAAGCTGTTGAATTGATTCTTATGCAGATCACTCGCAAACCATCCTGATATTTCTCAATACGTTTTCCTCCTAACCACTTAATATCCGTGGTTGATCAACGTTCTTCTAGCTTTCGTGATAAATCTTCGTTTGTTATTTCTTTGTTCTCTTTCAAAACTCATCCTTAGACAGTCTCTTCTTCCTTTTGAAAAATGGCTATCTCTGCTATTGGTTTCGAAGGATTTGAGAAAAGGCTCGAAATCTCATTCTTTGAGCCTAGTGTCTTTCTTGATCCCGAGGGAAAGGGTCTTCGTGCTCTTACTAAATCCCAGTTAGATGAGATCTTGACTCCAGCAGAATGCACAATTGTTTCCTCTCTCTCAAACACTTTCGTCGACTCTTACGTGCTCTCTGAATCTAGTCTCTTTGTCTATCCTTACAAGATCATCATCAAAACATGTGGGACAACCAAGCTTCTCTTTTCGATCCCGCATATTCTTAGGCTGGCTTACTCTCATTCTCTTAGAGTCAAATCTGTTCGCTACACTCGTGGTAGCTTTATCTTCCCGGGAGCTCAATCTTACCCTCACCGTAGCTTCTTAGAGGAAGTTGCTTTACTTGATGGCTATTTCGGTAAGCTCAATGCAGGAAGCAAAGCTTTTTTGATGGGAGGGTCAGATAATAACCCTCAGAGATGGCATGTCTACTCTGCTTCTGCTTATGAATCTGATGTGGCTTGCGACAAACCCGTGTACACATTGGAGATGTGCATGACTGGTCTGGACAAGAAAAAAGCTTCAGTGTTCTTCAAAACCCATTCGGTTTCAGCTTCTGAGATGACTATTAGCTCAGGGATTAGAAACATCCTTCCAGGCTCTGAAATCTGCGATTTTGACTTTGACCCGTGCGGTTACTCGATGAATTCAATTGAAGAAGCTTCGGTTTCCACCATCCACGTGACCCCGGAAGACAGTTTTAGCTATGCAAGCTTTGAAACAGTTGGGTATGATCTAAATGCTTTAAACTTTAAGGAGTTGGTGGATAGGGTTCTTGTTTGTTTTGAACCTGAAGAGTTCTCTGTAGCAGTGCATGCTAATCTTGGAACCGAGCTACTGGCACGTGATTGTGTAGTTGATGTGAAGGGATACTTGAGCCAAAAGAGTGGACTAGAGGAGCTTGGACTTGAAGGTTCGGTTCTTTACCAGAAATTTGTCAAATCTGTTGAATGTGGCTCACCAAAATCGATTCTTGGGTTCTGTTGGAAAGAGGAAGAAGCGGTTTAAGGATCTTTTGTGTTTTGTTTTTTCGAACAAGAGAGAACGTGTAGTGTTCTGATGAAAGCTGTTCTTGTTTGTGTTTTTTTTTTTTTTTTTTTTTAAGTTTGTAATTGTTATATTCTCTGGTTGTGCTGCACCAGAAAGATTTTATGTTCTATGCTTTGTTGTGTTGAGCTTTGAAGATCTTATAATGTTACGTGTTCTTAAATTATAATATTCTATGTTAATTTTGACATTACCAATAGTTTTGAATTTAGATGGTTCTTTAATATATACATTGGTCTCATACGATTCAAAATATAAGTAAACGATTTGCGAAAGTTATAGACAATGTAACAGAACCTTCTGCTGTATACTGTGCATGAAAATAACTTTACAGTAATACCTACTATTAAAACGGGAAAATTACTTCACAAAACTGCGTATTGATGATGAATATAAAGTAGTATTGTTATATTTTCAGAAGCCGGAATGTTAACATTACAGTTTTTATATTTCACTATAAAAAGAAAAAAAACGTAAATCACTCACTAAATCATATCCTACTCTTGTGTACTGAATTAGTGAAATTAATTTAGTAGTATTGATGATATATGAACATGTAAATAGTATATTTAAAAAAAAAACGTGTATTGGACAAATGATGTAACACAAAATATAAGAAAATGACTTTTTTTAATGATACATTACAATCATATATACTAAAGTATATGTTGTTTTGGTCTTAGCCAGACCCCAGACACATTCTTTTATCAATGATACGACCTGAAAATATTTGATGCATGTACCAGTTTGATCTTTTATTAACCTGAAGGATATTTAAGGGGGGGGGGGGGGGGCATTTTTAATGTCGATAATAATTACATTGTCTTTTTCTCCATTTATATTTAGTGAATTTCAATAAACTTCGAAATTAAAGTCTGCAAAGCCTTTTTAAATGGTCTAAATACAGTTTCCTACTTCTCTAGTCTTTTATAAATTTATTATATTTAGTTTTTGGACGTAACACTAACATTATAATATTTTTTGACGTAACATTGACAATTTTTTTCCTGGACGTAACTTTTTTTATTTATTTATTTTATTCTTTAATAAATTTTACCATTAATTACGTTATTTTCACTATACCTTATTTAATTTCAAATTTCATGTAATAAACTATTATAAATTCTTAAAGTGTTGTTCTGTCCTAGTTATCATAGAATCCTAAATGAATAAGTATTGATCACATGCCCGACTCAAGGGTATAGGCAATCAGTGCGATCGTCGGTGGTCCAATATTTTTTTTTTAATTATGTGAAGAAAAAAATGAAGGGGCCCATGAAAAAAAAATTATGACCATAGAGGCCCTATTTTTTTTGTGTACCCTAGGACCTACTAAAATTTGAGCTGAGACTGATTGATTATTGTTATACAAAACAGTAAACATATACTTAAACCAAGTTGAGTAGTAAGTCCACTTACAATAATATGAATATTAAACAAGTGCTATTCATAGTCTAAAGTTTGCAACCATCATATAGATCAACTATGAAAAGAAACTCAAGAAAAATAAATTTTAAGGTGTCCCAATTGCTTTCGTGCATCCAACTTTTAGAGAAGAACTTATTCTAACTTTTCTTTATTTAGTTAGTTTTTTTTTTTGGCTTTTGTGGTCACAATTGAGGCAATATGAAACCAAAACTAGAATAATAGAAGGAAAGCCAAATAAGCATACAACACTTCGACCATAATAAGAGACAAAACATGGCTAGCCACTATCTAATTGGAAAGCGCAACTCGAAAATATATGTTCAAGATATGGATCGTTTAGCTTGATCAACTACTTTAAAATCACTCCTACTCAATTGGGGAATCTAAATCTCCACCAGTTGTTGTCTTTGCAACCGATACAACGAAACCAATGACTATCTGCTTCTATATTGCTAATTTAGTCAGATTCGTCAGCGGCTTAGTCTAATGATATGTATGTTCATTACTTGGAAGTCACTTATTACTTAGGCATATACCATATTAAACTCTAACAAGTCCAGCTACAATGCGTAGGTTTGGTACTGTCTTAAGTGTCTACGCTAGGATTGATATCAAAAAGACTTGGTTTGGTCTCTCATGGTTTCTGCTAATAAGATCTAGCTGCCAGTGGATATATCTATTCACCGGATATTTTCCCAACAGCTACATGCTCCGGTTCATTAATTATACCATTAAGCACATAAAGGTAGGGTAACAAAAAAGGTGAGGGTAATGAAATGAATAAAAAGTGAAGAACATTATATGATTGAAGAGACACAGGTGGGGTTTTACTTTTTACATCACTCTCAATAAACGTACGAAAAATTCAATCGTGTAAGGTATTTGAGTTTTATTTTATTACAATGCTATAAGTAAAAGCCAGACATATCCAAGAATTAGATTCCAATTGCAGCAACACCTCAACGTCTTTTAGAATGTCATGAACCAAATCGTAAGGTATATTATGATCTATTTTTTCAAAAAGAAAAATACTGGTTACAAGTTATAGAAATTATATTACAAAAAATATAGAAAACAATTTGTACGGGATGAGTATTTTCTTTTTTTTGGGATCAAAATACGGGATGAGTATATAGTATAATTATTTCCCACTCATTTGAAAGTATAAAACTTGAAAGAGTGGGTAGTTATGCTGATTATAGTGATTACTCCCACTTTTGCTAATTGTTTTTTTTTTCATACGCAAATTCTTTTTTCCCTATTGATTATGCTAGATGAAACCATACAGACATCATCTAAATTGGAGACAAAATTAGGACACCATGAGATGACATGACACAACCAATAACATAATTTATATAATATTAACCAATTTCATGTAATTTTTTTTTATTTATTGATAGTTTTTTTTTTGGTTAGTGGTTCCTAATTAGAGACATGCAAGCTGAATTTTTTTGAGTTTTTTCTTAACAAAATTATAGTGAATTAGTGATCAGAAGGAAACTGAATGATATTCGGACCACTCACAATTTTGATTTCGGTTTGGAATTAGTAACATATAAAAAATATGATATAGAAAAGATTTTCAATATAATCGACGTTTTAGTCGGATATTTTACATGGTTCCATTTCAATACACATAAGTTCAATCAGATTGAAAATCTCTATCTATAACCAGATCTTTTTTTGTTTAATTGTATCTTTAAATCACATATCAAAATGCAATTTTTTAAACCCTCGGTTGTTATCATTCTTATGCGCATATTTGATGCGTATAAGTCCATTTCAAGTGATTTATTTCATGGACTAATACAGTTTTATCCGATAAATAAATAGTTTCGTTTATTCTAAATTTTGAATAAAATAATTACGGTTGAAAATTATTATATTCAGACCGCCAGATACTATTGTCACCATTCGATTTCAAACCCTATATATAAACAAATCTTGCCATAAAATCTTATGATGGAAGTGTTCATCATGTACATATTAACATTTGGGAGGACCAGAAAACTACAACAAAATAATCAACCAATTATAACTAATATCAATCAGTCACTATATATATTTTTAAACTGTCAGAGATTTTGAATAGAAACTCAAACCAATATCAAAGTACAATCAATCTTGAATTCTCATGACTGTGCACACAAAAGTTACGTTGCGGTTGCAAGTTTATGAGACGTGGTCAAAGAAATCGATGATGATGAAGAAGAAATGAACATTTTGTTGCGTTACAACAGAAGAGAATAGTATCACACGTGTATCCATGCACACGACATACAAATCATGACATATTACATATTCATCTTTTCAGGTTTTTTGCAAATATTATCCCGAAAAAAACCCAAAATAAATTGTATATGAAATCAGTGAAATGCACTAAGAAATTAGTGTAATGATGAAAGATAGAGGAGAACAGCTTTTGCTTTATAAAGCAGTTTGCTTTTGTGGTTTCAAAAGTGGCTTGTCTGTTGACTATCACTGTGGTCTGTGTACACAAAGATTTGATTTTAGTGTTTTTAAATAATTTAAGTATTTTCCCTTTTTATCTAATTAATTAATCGTTGTTGGACTTGGATTTAGTTGCTCGCCCTAATATAATCATATAATTTTCACCATTTTTATTTCTGGCTCAACTTCAACTTTTCATTGTACAGTGGTAACTAGTAAGTACTAGACTCATGTAAAATAATCATATACACTAATACACATCTGATAGGAGAGTTATATTATCAGAAAGAAACCATAGCAACCAAAGAAACCTGATATTGTTTTCCTAGTTTCGTGATAAATATGTTTTTCTAAAGTAAATTTATTTATATATTATCGCATTATATATAATTACTAAAGTATTATACAAAATAACTAGCTTTGAACCCTCGGTACACCGCGGGTCGATTTTTTTTGAATGTCATAAATTTTCAATCTAGTAAACTTATATGTACACTGTGAGATAATTTTAGCTAAATCTATATTTTTGTTTTGACATATCTAGTATTTTAGTATTGTTAGTATTAATAAATTAATAAAACAAAGATTTAACCCATGTTATAACATCAAATAAATGATAGATTATTATCGATTCAAGCACGTCCTGCCATATAAGCTGTTCCAAATTATTTTAAATCTTTTATAAGTTTAAATATCTATCATATTTTATATTTTCTATGAAGTTTAAATGTATCAATAATAATACTTAAATATAAATTTTGTTGTTCACATTTTTTTTGGTTGAGTTTCTTAATTATTAAATAATTTATATTTAGTTAACTATTAATTTAATTATTAAGAATATGTGTTATAACAAAAACATATGTTAATGTTATGTTATGTTTGATATTTAAACATAGTTTGTCACTTTGGGTTGAATTTATATTGTCTAAGTTATTTAAAATTAGTAAATACATATCATAAATATAATGTATTAGCCATAGTTGAGGTTTAGATTTTACATATATTTTAATCTCCAAAAATAATAGTTAATATATTTTAAATATTTTGAATGAATGATATTATGTTTTTGGGAAAATACTTAAATTGTTAGAAATCAAGATTCTATATAAAAAATTGAATTAATGATATTAAGATGTTTTAAAAAAGATTGGTTAAGATTCTGATTTATTAGTTTAAGATATAAGATTTTTAAAAATACCAAAACTAGATTAAACCATTAAATTCGAATATTAATGGTTTATTTCTTTTTATAATACACGATTCCGTAATATTAGGGATGCTAAGGTTTAAAGAATATTTACTCTACGATTTTATGGCAAGATTATTTAAAAAAAAATCGAATAATAGGTTGATGAGATTAAGGGCCGAGATTTAAATACCACACATGAATTAATGGTTGTGATTAAAACATCTTAGACCACGATGAAGGTCTTAGATTTAAAGTAAAAACCCGCTGATTTATCTGAAAAAGAATCTGGATAATCCGATTGGTAAATCTTTTAAAATACTTTGTTATCCTTAATGAGTTCTCTTCATTTGTTAGTAATTATAATAACATTCATTGTAATTGTTTACAAACCAAATGTTTGAGTCAAAAAACTGCTGCAAAAATAATAAGTAGATACTGTAATAAATTACATTATATTTAAGGAAACAACAATAATGAGATTTAAACATTTTTGACTCAGTCTATCCTTCGTATAGATATTACAAGAAATGTTTTGCTTACTTGTTTTATCAAGATACATTATTTTTACGGCTTAACAATTTTGGTATTGGTAACACAAATCGGTACAATGTTTTCAGTAGGTAAAACAAATAGTAAGCGATACCAAAATAGTTTTTAAAAAAAAGTTTCATAAATGTTAAATGAAAGAAAAAAATCGGAAAATACTATTTTATAACATTAAGTCACATCATTACTATTTTTTAGTTACATTTTCATTTCATGTTATTTAACTATAACTATTATGAATTAGATAACTTATTTCATAGTTCATTTTTTTCTTCCCATATTTTTCTTTAATTTTGGACCAATTGTTAAGCTGTCAATTATTGATTCTTCTTTTGGCATTTCAAGTTTTGGAGTTTTCTCATTTTAACTTCATTTCGATAATATGTGTTTTCCGTCTTATTAATTTCTTAATCCTGCCCTCTACAATATATATATATATATATATATATATATTATATTGTTAAAGTACCTTCTAATATTCCACTGCTTAAAATATCCATTTGTATTACGAAAATAAAAAACCATCCATTTGGCGATAGCACATGTTATGTTATATACTTATATACAACCAACATATGTAGATACAACCAAGATATTTTTATTTCAAGTTTATAAAAATGGTTGACAAAAATAACTCTAGAACGAATTCAGAGAATACATTAGATAGAATAGAACAAATTCTTAATACAGTTAGTGAATAGTTAATATGAAGATATTAATAAATAATAAGAGTGATTAGTGGGAATAAAACCATAGTTAAAGTGAGTCATTAAAAAAGAAAAAAGAAAGAGAAAAAGATAAATTCCCTCGTCACAGACTCACAGTTCCTCTCATCGGCATAACGAGTGTCCCACTAATCAACCATTCACAGTTTATTTAACTTTTGCGTTACATCAAAATTATTTCACACTTTATTTGCTCGAGGCCACTTACTTATTCTTCCCGGAAAATATATGTTTTATTAGGTTTAATAAAAATAAACAGATTAATGGTGCTTACCATATGAATACACTTTTCACCTGCTCCAATTGAATATTTTACGATTATAATATTTGTTTCTATACCAAAATATCCTATTTTATCGTTTGTTGCCGTCCTAGATCCGAGAAGGTCGAGTCTATTAATCCTCTAGACATAGAGCAACTAGAGCTTTGTATCCAACAAGTACATTACTAACAATGGAGATAAGCATGTTAATTACTGAACCTTCTTCAAAAAAGTCTAAAGGGTAAGTAACATAAATATTGATTTTTTTTTTTTGTTCTTTGGAACATATTCGATTTGATATGGTAGCATCGTCTTTTGTAACGATCAAGGCTGGTAAGTCAACTAGTCGACACCATTGTCCATTTACAAATAAAGGATTATTCACATACAACATTTAACAAAATGTAATTATTCATTTTCGATATTAAATCTTTTGTATTTTTCTTTTACAAAATATTTGATTGTCGATTGATAAACAATTTGTTTCTTAAAAACATTGAAATTGGTCAATGAGATGATCTAAATAAAACAACAAAAATTATTTTATTAAACAGGGAAAAAAAATCTTACATTGTAATATTTCATCATTATTTTCATGCATAACAATATCGATTTAAACATGTCAATATTTTATATCGTGACAAAAAAAAACATATATATGTTGTCATTGTTTTAATGATGGTAACTTAAACCAGTTTTGTATTTTTTTTGTATTTTTCATGCATTACACTATAGACTTTAAAATACTTTCTCAATAACTTGTATGCTCATGTGTGTATGTTCTGTCATTTTTAAATAGGTAAATTCTCTATTCTCATATTTTAGAGAATTTATAAATCAAATTTAAATTTTTCATAGATAAGACTATTGGCTAATACATAAAAACACTTAAAACCTTATCTGTTTATGTTTTCTCACATGCTTGAATACAAATAAAAGAAGAAAACATAACCCGATATTTTCTCCCTGGCCTTTTCCAGTTTACAGTCTAAAAGACCATAAGATAATAATTGGGAGACAAATCTTTCCCTTTCTTTCTCTCTCAGTCACTAACACTTCCAAATCAAAATCCTCTGTTCCATCTTTTTCCTAATAACCTCCAGACAAAGAATTGACAAAAGAATATTTCATACTCAAAATAAATAAACCTCAAACTCTGCACCTTAGATATTAAGAATCTCAAGTTTGAATGCAAGAAGAACAAACTTTGATTAAGAAAAAGATGATGCAGAGAAGAAGAGAAGTCAAAAAGAGTTATGCTTTGTTCTCTTTAACTTTCTTCTTCTTCATCATCTGTTTCCTCTCTTCTTCTTCTGCAGAGCTCACAGACAAAGGTGTTAATACTGAAGGTACCCTAATATTCATCAACAAAATCTTCTTCCTTTCTCTGTCTTTTGTTTTTCTTTCTAAAACATGTTTTTTTTTTTGTTTCCTTTTTTAGTTGTTGCCTTAATAGGAATCAAAAGCTCACTGATTGATCCTCATGGAGTTCTAATGAATTGGGATGATACAGCAGTTGATCCATGTAACTGGAACATGATCACTTGTTCTCCTGATGGCTTTGTCTTAAGCCTGTAAGTACTTACACACACACACACACAAACACACATATGTAAGCATGTGCTTACAGTTTTTACTTATGTGTGTATGTAGAGGAGCTCCAAGCCAAAGCTTTTCAGGAACTCTTTCATCAAGTATTGGCAATTTAACAAAGCTTCAGACTGTGTAAGTGTTTTTTTTATAACAATTAAAACATTGTTTCTTCATCTCTTATTTACTATCATATTCTTTTTTTTTTTTTTTGGATACAGGCTATTGCAGAACAATTACATAACAGGACATATCCCTCATGAGATTGGGAAATTGATGAAACTCAAAACACTTGATCTTTCTACCAATAACTTCACTGGTCCAATCCCATTCACTCTTTCGCATTCCACAAATCTTCAGTACTTGTAAGATTTTATCCATTTATTAGAATATTTTTTTAATATAATATTTAATATTTTTTTGTAAAATTATTTATGGGTGTTGAAAATTGTGGAGCAGGAGGGTTAATAATAACAGTCTGACAGGAACAATTCCTAGCTCATTGGCAACCCTGACCCAACTCACTTTTTTGTACATTCTCTTTCTTTTATTTTCTTTATAATTTTCTTCTATATATATATATATGTTTATATATTTCGTAATTATTTTACAGGGATTTGTCGTACAATAACTTGAGTGGACCAGTTCCAAGATCACTTGCCAAAACATTCAAGTAAGTCTATTTCTGAGTAAGAATATTTGTCTGCTCTGTTTTTACTCTGTTTTGAGAAAGAAACAGGGTAATTAAAAATCTCATTTTCTTTTCTCTGTAATTTATCCACTTTTATACGTTACCCTAGTTATACTATATAGTTTTTATTTGACAGTTTTTTACTTGTTATGCAGTGTTATGGGAAATCCTCAGATTTGTCCAACTGGAACTGAGAAAGACTGTAATGGGACTCAGCCTAAGCCAATGTCAATTACATTGAACAGTTCTCAAAGTAAGTAAAATATAATTTTTTAAAAGAAAACGAATGTAATAATTGAATCCTATATAATGTAAGCTAAAATGGTTTTTGTTGTTTGTTAGATAAATCATCTGATGGAGGAACAAAAAACCGGAAAATCGCGGTAGCTTTCGGTTTAAGCCTTACTTGCGTTTTCTTGTTGATCATTGGCTTTGGTTTTCTTCTCTGGTGGAGAAGAAGACATAACAAACAAGTTTTGTTCTTTGACATTAATGGTAAGTTTCGCAATCAAAAATCAAATCCTTTTTTTTAATGGGACCAATGTGTGTGTGTGAATTTGGACTTTCTTCAGAGCAAAACAAGGAAGAAGTATGCTTAGGGAATCTAAATAGGTTTAGTTTCAAAGAACTTCAATCTGCAACAAGTAACTTCAGCAGCAAGAATCTAGTTGGAAAAGGAGGGTTTGGGAATGTGTATAAAGGTTGTCTTCACGATGGAACCATCATCGCGGTGAAGAGATTGAAGGATATAAACAATGGTGGTGGAGAGATACAGTTTCAGACGGAGGTTGAGATGATAAGCCTCGCCGTGCACCGGAATCTCCTCCGTCTTTACGGCTTCTGTACTACTTCCTCTGAACGGCTTCTAGTTTATCCTTACATGTCCAATGGCAGTGTCGCTTCTCGTCTCAAAGGTAATGAAAGACTCAAACACCTATAATTTCGATATCTTTACATGAATTGACCCGGTTTACGATTCGTGTGAATGGTCTTGCAGCTAAACCGGTATTAGATTGGGGCACAAGAAAGCGAATAGCATTAGGAGCAGGAAGAGGGTTACTGTATTTGCACGAGCAATGCGATCCAAAGATCATTCACCGTGATGTCAAAGCTGCAAACATACTTCTAGATGATTACTGTGAAGCTGTTGTCGGAGATTTCGGATTGGCTAAGCTTTTGGATCACGAGGAGTCGCATGTGACAACCGCCGTGAGAGGAACGGTGGGTCACATTGCACCTGAGTATCTCTCAACAGGACAATCTTCGGAGAAGACAGATGTGTTCGGTTTCGGGATTCTTCTTCTCGAATTGATTACTGGATTGAGAGCTCTTGAATTCGGAAAAGCTGCAAATCAAAGAGGAGCAATTCTTGATTGGGTAAGAAGTAAAAGAGTCAAAAAAAAATTATCTGCTTGTTTCAATTAATTAGGTCAAAAATACTCACTTCCTAGGGTTTACTTGTAGGTGAAGAAACTACAACAAGAGAAGAAGCTAGAACAGATAGTAGACAAGGATTTGAAGAGCAACTACGATAGAATCGAAGTGGAAGAAATGGTTCAAGTGGCTTTGCTTTGTACACAATATCTTCCGATTCACCGTCCTAAGATGTCGGAAGTTGTGAGAATGCTTGAAGGCGATGGTCTTGTTGAGAAATGGGAAGCTTCTTCTCAGAGAGCAGAAACCAATAGAAGTTACAGTAAACCTAATGAGTTTTCTTCCTCTGAACGTTATTCAGATCTTACAGATGATTCCTCGGTGCTGGTTCAAGCCATGGAGTTATCAGGTCCAAGATGAAAAGAGAAAATATATATATATATCGATTTGGGTTTGTCACAAACATATATAAACTTGTGTATTTGTTGTATGCTACGATCTTGTACAGGTTTTGGTGTCAGAAAGACATATTATTTTCCAAGTGCTAATTAAAACTCTGTCCTCTACATCAAAATATATTGCTTGAAACGCTAAAAGCCTATAATTTTTCTATTTTCTTAGAAATAATGTGTATTTGTCATGTTACAATATCCAAAATCTTTAAGAAAGATGAGTTTCTTGTGGTGCAGAAAGCATCACACCAACCATGAGAGTTGGATAACAAAGTATCTAAACAGAGTTGGTTGATGCAAACACAAAAAAATAGTTTTTGGTTATGATCAAATATTATGTCAACAGTTGATTTGTGACCATTATCTACTATAAAACCTAACCGTCGCAGGATCAAATTTTTAATGTTTTAAATAAGAGATTGCAAACTCTTGTTGAGTGAGATTAGCAGGACACCTGGAGAAGACTAGTTGATGCAACAACTAAAATCATATATGTTTTGACAACTTAAAGTAACTTTAAGAGCACGTAAAGAACTTTCATCAAAAATAGTTATCTTTCTCTCCACTTTAAAAACTTGAAACTAATTTACAAGAGATAGCAAAACTTGGGAACGGGGTCTTGAGAGCATCATGCCACCGGTCTTTTTGGAAAGTGCCATAAGTTTGAGGAGCGAAGAATAATGAGAATCAAACCAAGTGGAAGTAATCTTGTTCAAGTCAAAGGATGATGCCTCAATAATCGGATTTGGAACTATATGAAACATCTCCATGTGAAGATCAGAAGCAACCAACTAAGTTCTTTAGTTTCTTGGCTGAGCCAATTTCTAATTCTAGTCTTTGCCATTTTTATTTTGGAAGTGATTTTGGCATAAGTTTATTTTGCGATGAAGGCTTTAAGGAGAACTTGATTTCATTTCGAGTTATAAGATTGTAACCAAAACCTTGAAGAACACATTTTGACATGTCGCAGAGTTTGTAGTCTCGGTTTCGGTCAGAGCTACACACAGCACCGATGAGAAAATTACTTGTTGTGGATGCTATGAGACTATTTGCAAAAGGAAAGGCCAGAGGATAGCTATATCTTACTCAACCGAACCAATCAATATCACTTTGGATTGATTTTGTATATGAAACATGAGTTAACCAAATAAATGGTATATGAACCAGAGCTAGAGAGGAAAATTTTAGACAAGCAAGCTAGTTTAACAGACCATTTTAAAGTTTCTATATCCGAACATACATCTTATTGTTCAACTACAAGACCTATCGAAACCCGAGTCAAAAAGCACTTCACATCAATCAAACAAAGACTATCCTTCTCTGATATGTCAGATTCATACTCGATTCATACTCCAGATTGGTGAAAAGTAGGAACAACAGTTTGATGCAAGAAAGAAGGGTCATTCTTGGTGTCCAATCAAGGAAGAGCGAACCATCATCTTTGAGATGAAGGTTGAAGGGGTCATAAAACCGTAAAAGAAAAAAATATCTAAATTAACTATATACAACTGTTACTAAAAAAACCGAAGCAAAACAATTGTCAAACTTACCTTAGTTAAACATTTAACCTCATGAGCCCCTGTGGAAAAGTTAACGGAATAAAGATCGATGTTTAGATTGAATAACCTAAACTATTATCCTCAAGCGTGATAAAAAAACGGCCCAAAAGTAAAGAAGAAGGGCAATGTCACTGGGACGAGGATGAGAATAAGAAAATATATGATGGTGAATAGAAATAGGGTTTAATAAGAAAGATATGTCACTTTCAATAGATAAACTGATGTTTACAGAATTGAACAAAACCTAATTTTTTTAATTTCAATATGGTTTTGGTTTGGATGTGTAAAAACGAAGTTCAATGGTTTAAATTTGTGTTGTTTGAATTGGCATATTTGCCTACTACCTCTTAGGCTCATACTTTTTTTTATAAAAGTGTTCTTTCACGTATCATTATATTTTGCGACCTTTATATTATATTTAAGTTGACTATTCATGAAACTAAACAAAGTATTTGTACAACTTGGTATCATGATGAAATACTGAAATTTTTTGAACCTTTTTTTTTATATCTTGCACTATCTTCCAAAATATTTCATTAGCTCAAAGAGTCTTAAAAGAGCATGCCGCAAGAATGTTTTAACAATTGGAGTGGAAAAATCATGGGCATTGGATCTAACGTTCAACAAATCATGTGATACTTTTACTTAGCCGGAAGTTAGAGAAATTTCTGTGACAAAACGACGAAACGCATGAAATTTCTTTTATCTTCATACTAATAAAAAACATGAAAACGAATACTCTTAGTTTCTGCTCGTTGGAGTCAATCTAGAAAGATAAAACTCCTATGCTCAGTTTGGTCCATATAGATCCCAGCAGTGCTGGTGAATAACAGCTGAATTGAGACTTGAGAATGGTGTGATTTCAAACATATTTTGCACTTTCCAGACTTTTTTCTCAACCTCGAAGTTCCAAAACTATAAAAGTTAAAACCAGAAGAAGAAAGAGAAAAGAGAAAAATATGTCAATTTATACCAAAACAGTTGAATATGACACCTTCACATTCAGTTTTCCCTGAACAAGACTAATGAGACCTTTAGCATCTCGGGTCTACAATACTCCTGGATAATCTTCATGCAAAACAGATGCAACTAATTGTGGTATACCTATCCATCTATTAGTACATGTGATGGCAGTAGCACGAGAACATGAATGCATATTCCTGTATACTTTAACTGACCATTTTACTTTCTTAGAATTTTGAGGCTTGGCCACTCGTAAATACCACTTACACTCTTTCTCACGAAATTTTACCACATATCTCCAACTATTAGAGTTTACGAGTATGTACTTTAAACATTCCTTATGTGCCGCTCTCGCCATTAACCCTTGCACTTGTTCCCTTTTCACAAACTCTTGTCTTATTTCCAAACCTGAGCCATCTTCCCACATCTCTAGAGACTTACTTCCTTCTTCATTACATGGTAGGTCTAGAATTTCATGCACACCAACATCGTCACCATACCCATCTACACACCCATCATCAACATCCTCTGCATTCATTCCCTCATCAACTTCCCCTGCGCTATAAAGCGTTATCGCTCCATCATTAACTGTGGGATTTTACTCATTATTCTCATAATTCACACCAACTGAACTCCCAACCTTGCTTTTTAATACTTCCTCAAAGCACTCACTTAATTCCACATACAAATGACTTCTACGTTGCTCATTGTCCATTGTCGATAGAAAACCATCAACGTCATCATCATCGAAGAAATATGAAGCAATCAGAGGTTTCACTGTCAGCGGAATGTAACTCAACCTTAGATTTTCCGTAGCAAAATCTATACCAAGCTTCCATCGAATTCTACCAATCAACACAACATAATTTATCTCATTCTCATCCTTAAACGTTAATGCTATCAATTTAGGTTTATTATGTTAGGAAATATCGCTGAATTTCCTATCGTCAAATTTCCTATAAATCATAAATATGAGAAAGATAAGACACACACAAATTTGTTAACGGAGTTCGGCCAATCGTGCCTACGTCTCCGGACCTGCTACAGATCTTTTTATTATCAACCGGGAAATTTTACACCACTCTCAACTCACACCCGAACCCAAATACACTCAAAAAAATTACTCTTTTAATTTTCTCACAAAGAAGAATAATATATATTTTTTTTTCTCTTCTTCTCTCTTGTGTTTCTTCTTGTTTTGGGATGGATTTCTTCTTCTCAAAACCTTGGTATTTATAGTAAGTGTGGGGGTTGGTGAGAGCCACACTTGTTGAAAATCCTAGCCTTCACCAACCCATTCACCAACCCATGACTAACATATTAGACACCCATCATCTTCCTTATACTCGTAATGCCCTCCATATTGACAATATATTACTATCTTCATGTTATACAAACTCGATACAAACAATGTATTACTCGATTAAAATCGATTCACAATTATCCAAATCGATTACACTCACTCTCAATATACACCTTATTTTTACAATGAGAAACTCAAATTCGACTACTCACCTTTGAAGCTCAAATCCGAGTTGTAGTGGACGACATAGCTAAATCACCTTTCAAGCTCAAATCGGGATCGAGCTCCAGGTACGATAGGGTCAACAGCTAGCGAGCTTCAAGGTTCAGCGGATTATCAATGGCTATGGCTGGGAATGGAAGAGATGAAGAATCGAAAGAATCAAATTGAAGAATTGAATCGAAATCGAGCGTAGCATACAGAGCTTTCGAATTTGGGGTTTTAGGTTTGGGTGTCGTGTGGCGTGATTTCATTGGACGAGAATTAGAGAGATTTGATTGGTTGACGGGTAAGGGTAGATTGGGGGAAGAATGTCGAATTAAGAGGGAGGAGTAAAGTGGATCAATTAAGAGTATGGTAGATTTGAGAGTATATAGATTAGAGTATCTCACCCATTTACTCTAACATTATAATATTTTTTGAGCAATTTTTTTCCTGGACGTAACTTCTTTTATTTATTTATTTTATTCTTTAATAAATTTTACCATTAATTACGTTATTTTCAGTATACCTTATTTAATTTCAAATTTCATGTAATAAACTATTATAAATTCTTAAAGTGTTGTTCTGTCCTAGTTATCATAGAATCCTAAATGAATAAGTATTGATCACATGCCCGACTCAAGGGTATAGGCAATCAGTGCGATCGTCGGTGGTCCAATATTTTTTTTTTAATTATGTGAAGAAAAAAATGAAGGGGCCCATGAAAAAAAAATTATGACCATAGAGGCCCTATTTTTTTTGTGTACCCTAGGACCTACTAAAATTTGAGCTGAGACTGATTGATTATTGTTATACAAAACAGTAAACATATACTTAAACCAAGTTGAGTAGTAAGTCCACTTACAATAATAGGAATATTAAACAAGTGCTATTCATAGTCTATAAGTTTGCAACCATCATATAGATCAACTATGAAAAGAAACTCAAGAAAAATAAATTTTAAGGTGTGCTAATTGCTTTTTGTGCATCCAACTTTTAGAGAAGAACCTATTCTTCCTTTTCTTTATTTAATTTGTTTTTTTTTTCTCTTGTGGTCACAATTGAGGCAATATGAAACCAAAACTAGCATAATAGAAGGAGAGCCAAATAAGTATACAACACTTCGACCATAATTAGAGACAAAACATGGCTAGCCACTATCTAATTGAAAAGCGCAACTCGAAAATCAACGGAATAAAGATCAATGTTTAGATTAAACATTTAACCTCAGGAGCCCCCTGTGGAAAAGTCAACGGAATAAAGATCGATGTTTAGATTGAATAACCTAAACTATTATCCTCAAACGTGGTAAAAAAAAACAGCCCAAAAGTAAAGAAGAAGGGCAATGTCACTGGGACGAGGATGAGAATAAGAAAATATATGATGGTGAATAGAAGTAGGGTTTAATAAGAAAGATATGTCACTCTTAATAGATAAACTGATATGTACAGAATTGAACAAAACCTAAGTTTTTTAATTTCAGTATGGTTTTGGTTAGGTTTAACTAAGACATCTTATGTAAGTGTATGTTTTTAGTCAAATTGTTATAAAATTGTGGTTTGGATGTGTAAAAACGAAGTTCAATGGTTTAAATTTGTGTTGTTTGAGAATTGACATATTTGCCTTCTACCTCTTAGGCTCGTACTTTTTTTATAAACTTATATTAAAAACATATTTTTTATATTAATTTAAAAATTAAAATACAATAATAACACATTTAACTTAGAAAATATAACTACTTAACAAACAATTATTTTAAAATACATAACTAACTAACACCACAAACTAAAATATAAATAGAAAAATAATAAAAAATATGATACATAACATAATAACTGTATGTATAATATTATATCATAATCGAGAATGAACATGATCTTGATGTTATCTCGATGCGCTAATTGAAGTTGGAAGAGAAGCTCTACCTCCGGAGTTTGAAATAGCGGATGATGAAAATACGCGATTTCAAGATTTTTTTTGTTCGTAATAATTTGATAAATCACAAGTTCTTACACACCTAAGAAACAAAGTAGAACTGAAACAGAACTGTTTTTGCAATGAGAACAACACAAGCACACCTAAGGTCTATGTTTTGTCCAACTAAGCATAAAAACAAGAAACAACTTTTTGAGAAGCTTCCACACTCTTTGAATCATGTATATAAATCTGAGTCGATCCAAGCATCCTTTTTAAGACCAGTTCTTGAAGAAATCTTCTCCAGATCTTTTTTCACACTAGCGAGATCCAAACTCGGGGCAATGTGCTTCAGCAGAGCTCCGATAAATCTTACCACGGAAGGACCAAACTCAGGCCATGAGATCACCAATGTTCCTCTGATGTTCTTTAGCTGACACCGGCTCAAAAGTGAAGCACTCAGACCGTCGATTACACTCCCTGATGGGAAGTAATCCAGATTCACCAAGTGACTTGTTGCTTTCTTCTCAGCCAATGTCTCAATTTTAGCTGCCAATGTTTCGTCTGGTGAGAGTTTACCTCTGAAGTTACGGCTCTGAATGGAATCCAAGATAATAACTCGCTCAGGGATGATGTCTTGGCCAATGAGCAATCTCGAGACTAGGTTAGACCGTTCAGGAGATACAGGAAGCTGAACAGAGACAAGGAGGATCGAGTTTTTATCATTGGTGTTACTTAAGGAATATACGTTGCAGGATTTGTCTTCCAAAGAAGGTTCAGTGGTGTTTCCAGAAAACGGGACTTCAGGCATGATGAGACTTCCAAGGAGAGTCTTTGAAGGTAGATTGTGGAAAATATAGAGGGAAGGTGAAGATATGGCTATGATGAGCAGCGATGGTCGGAGGGGCAGCTCGGGTTTCGGGTTTGAGAATATGATGAAAGGAGATGGAAGGGTTTCAGGTGGCGGAACAAAGTTGTTAAGATCTTCTTGGAAGAATCTTGAAGGTGGAGGATTCTGGGTAAGTACATCTTCCATTTCTTACCTTTTATCGAAATCTCACAAACCTGTACCAAGACACATATCAAAGATGCAGTTAGCTATCACGAGGCACACACATCTGAATAAGGATGCAAGCACTTAGATAACCATAAAAATTAGATAACGATGACACCTAAAGAAAATTAGGTGATGCAAACACAAACTATTTTCGTTTCTGATCAAATGGAATGTCAAAAATTCAGTTGTGTCCATTATCATAAACCCAACAGGAAAGTAACAAAATATAACAGTCGTAGGATCAAAAATCGTATATTCCAGTAAGAGACTGCAAACTTTCGTGACTAGTTGATGCANGATCTGCCTTTGCTCCGGTTGTTTCTATCTTGAGTTCTTCCTCTGTTTTCCACGTTGAAAGCAGAGCTCGTCGATGTTTCGCCAGAGTCTATCCTACGAACTTCTTCAGCGAGGATACGATCTCGAACATCGGTAAATTTAAGTTTTTGAGTACTCACAGAATTACTAACCGCTGTACTCATTGGCTCCCAGCTCTTTGGCAGAGATGCCAACAAAATTAATGCTCGCACTTCATCTTCGAACTCGATTTCAACGGATGACAGTTGGTTGACAATCGTGTTAAACTCGTTCACATGTGCAGCAACAAGCCCACCTTCATCCATCTTCAAATGGAAAAGTTTCTTCATGAGAAACACCTTATTATTAACAGAAGGTTTCTCATACATATCCGAGAGAACTTTCATGAGCCCTTCCGTGGTCTTTTCTTTTGCAACGTTGTGAGCAACGTTCTTCGACAGTGTTAATCTGATAACACCCAAAACCTGTCTGTCAAGAAGATCCCACTCTTCTTGCTCCATCTTCTCAGGTTTCTTGCTTAGAAGTTGATAAAGCTTCTTTCCGTACAGATAATCTTCAATTTGCATTCTCCAAAATGCATAATCTGTACCGTCAAATTTCCCGATACCATGTGCCGAACTATCTTCTCCCACCATCGTTTCTGATTATTCTTGCGAACCACCATGTATTTGAACACCTCCGTCGACAAACCGATATTGACGACAATTTTACTATTCATGTGAATAGTACTCTCGCAAAATTTTTTTTTTTTTTTTTGAGAAATCGTTTCTGATGTGGAAGATCAGTCTATGCTGCAACCACAGAGCATACTGAGAATTTCAAAAAAAAAAAAATCACGAACAAGGCTCTGATACCAGTTGTTAGGAAATATCGCTGAATTTCCTATCGTCAAATTTCCTATAAATCAGAAATATGAGAAAGATAAGACACACACAAATTTGTTAACGGAGTTCGGCCAATCGTGCCTACGTCTCCGGACCTGCTACAGATCTTTTTATTATCAACCGGGAAATTTTACACCACTCTCAACTCACACTCGAACCCAAATACACTCAAGAAAAATACTCTTTTAATTTTCTCACAAAGAAGAATAATATATATATATATTTTTTCTCTTCTTCTCTCTTGTGTTTCTTCTTGTTTTGGGATGAATTTTTTCTTCTCAAAACCTTGGTATTTATAGTAAGTGTGGGGGTTGGTGAGAGCCACACTTGTTGAAAATCCTAGCCTTCACCAACCCATTCACCAACCCATGACTAACATATTAGACACCCATCATCTTCCTTATACTCGTAATGCCCTCCATATTGACAATATATTACTATCTTCATGTTATACAAACTCGATACAAACAATGTATTACTCGATTAAAATCGATTCACAATTATCCAAATCGATTACACTCACTCTCAATATACACCTTATTTTTACAATGAGAAACTCAAATTCGACTACTCACCTTTGAAGCTCAAATCCGAGTTGTAGTGGACGACATAGCTAAATCACCTTTCAAGCTCAAATCGGGATCGAGCTCCAGGTACGATAGGGTCAACAGCTAGCGAGCTTCAAGGTTCAGCGGATTATCAATGGCTATGGCTGGGAATGGAAGAGATGAAGAATCGAAAGAATCAAATTGAAGAATTGAATCGAAATCGAGCGTAGCATACAGAGCTTTCGAATTTGGGGTTTTAGGTTTGGGTGTCGTGTGGCGTGATTTCATTGGACGAGAATTAGAGAGATTTGATTGGTTGACGGGTAAGGGTAGATTGGGGGAAGAATGTCGAATTAAGAGGGAGGAGTAAAGTGGATCAATTAAGAGTATGGTAGATTTGAGAGTATATAGATTAGAGTATCTCACCCATTTACTCTAACATTATAATATTTTTTGAGCAATTTTTTTCCTGGACGTAACTTCTTTTATTTATTTATTTTATTCTTTAATAAATTTACCATTAATTACGTTATTTTCAGTATACCTTATTTAATTTCAAATTTCATGTAATAAACTATTATAAATTCTTAAAGTGTTGTTCTGTCCTAGTTATCATAGAATCCTAAATGAATAAGTATTGATCACATGCCCGACTCAAGGGTATAGGCAATCAGTGCGATCGTCGGTGGTCCAATATTTTTTTTTTAATTATGTGAAGAAAAAAATGAAGGGGCCCATGAAAAAAAAATTATGACCATAGAGGCCCTATTTTTTTTGTGTACCCTAGGACCTACTAAAATTTGAGCTGAGACTGATTGATTATTGTTATACAAAACAGTAAACATATACTTAAACCAAGTTGAGTAGTAAGTCCACTTACAATAATAGGAATATTAAACAAGTGCTATTCATAGTCTATAAGTTTGCAACCATCATATAGATCAACTATGAAAAGAAACTCAAGAAAAATAAATTTTAAGGTGTGCTAATTGCTTTTTGTGCATCCAACTTTTAGAGAAGAACCTATTCTTCCTTTTCTTTATTTAATTTGTTTTTTTTTTCTCTTGTGGTCACAATTGAGGCAATATGAAACCAAAACTAGCATAATAGAAGGAGAGCCAAATAAGTATACAACACTTCGACCATAATTAGAGACAAAACATGGCTAGCCACTATCTAATTGAAAAGCGCAACTCGAAAATCAACGGAATAAAGATCAATGTTTAGATTAAACATTTAACCTCAGGAGCCCCCTGTGGAAAAGTCAACGGAATAAAGATCGATGTTTAGATTGAATAACCTAAACTATTATCCTCAAACGTGGTAAAAAAAAACAGCCCAAAAGTAAAGAAGAAGGGCAATGTCACTGGGACGAGGATGAGAATAAGAAAATATATGATGGTGAATAGAAGTAGGGTTTAATAAGAAAGATATGTCACTCTTAATAGATAAACTGATATGTACAGAATTGAACAAAACCTAAGTTTTTTAATTTCAGTATGGTTTTGGTTAGGTTTAACTAAGACATCTTATGTAAGTGTATGTTTTTAGTCAAATTGTTATAAAATTGTGGTTTGGATGTGTAAAAACGAAGTTCAATGGTTTAAATTTGTGTTGTTTGAGAATTGACATATTTGCCTTCTACCTCTTAGGCTCGTACTTTTTTTATAAACTTATATTAAAAACATATTTTTTATATTAATTTAAAAATTAAAATACAATAATAACACATTTAACTTAGAAAATATAACTACTTAACAAACAATTATTTTAAAATACATAACTAACTAACACCACAAACTAAAATATAAATAGAAAAATAATAAAAAATATGATACATAACATAATAACTGTATGTATAATATTATATCATAATCGAGAATGAACATGATCTTGATGTTATCTCGATGCGCTAATTGAAGTTGGAAGAGAAGCTCTACCTCCGGAGTTTGAAATAGCGGATGATGAAAATACGCGATTTCAAGATTTTTTTTGTTCGTAATAATTTGATAAATCACAAGTTCTTACACACCTAAGAAACAAAGTAGAACTGAAACAGAACTGTTTTTGCAATGAGAACAACACAAGCACACCTAAGGTCTATGTTTTGTCCAACTAAGCATAAAAACAAGAAACAACTTTTTGAGAAGCTTCCACACTCTTTGAATCATGTATATAAATCTGAGTCGATCCAAGCATCCTTTTTAAGACCAGTTCTTGAAGAAATCTTCTCCAGATCTTTTTTCACACTAGCGAGATCCAAACTCGGGGCAATGTGCTTCAGCAGAGCTCCGATAAATCTTACCACGGAAGGACCAAACTCAGGCCATGAGATCACCAATGTTCCTCTGATGTTCTTTAGCTGACACCGGCTCAAAAGTGAAGCACTCAGACCGTCGATTACACTCCCTGATGGGAAGTAATCCAGATTCACCAAGTGACTTGTTGCTTTCTTCTCAGCCAATGTCTCAATTTTAGCTGCCAATGTTTCGTCTGGTGAGAGTTTACCTCTGAAGTTACGGCTCTGAATGGAATCCAAGATAATAACTCGCTCAGGGATGATGTCTTGGCCAATGAGCAATCTCGAGACTAGGTTAGACCGTTCAGGAGATACAGGAAGCTGAACAGAGACAAGGAGGATCGAGTTTTTATCATTGGTGTTACTTAAGGAATATACGTTGCAGGATTTGTCTTCCAAAGAAGGTTCAGTGGTGTTTCCAGAAAACGGGACTTCAGGCATGATGAGACTTCCAAGGAGAGTCTTTGAAGGTAGATTGTGGAAAATATAGAGGGAAGGTGAAGATATGGCTATGATGAGCAGCGATGGTCGGAGGGGCAGCTCGGGTTTCGGGTTTGAGAATATGATGAAAGGAGATGGAAGGGTTTCAGGTGGCGGAACAAAGTTGTTAAGATCTTCTTGGAAGAATCTTGAAGGTGGAGGATTCTGGGTAAGTACATCTTCCATTTCTTACCTTTTATCGAAATCTCACAAACCTGTACCAAGACACATATCAAAGATGCAGTTAGCTATCACGAGGCACACACATCTGAATAAGGATGCAAGCACTTAGATAACCATAAAAATTAGATAACGATGACACCTAAAGAAAATTAGGTGATGCAAACACAAACTATTTTCGTTTCTGATCAAATGGAATGTCAAAAATTCAGTTGTGTCCATTATCATAAACCCAACAGGAAAGTAACAAAATATAACAGTCGTAGGATCAAAAATCGTATATTCCAGTAAGAGACTGCAAACTTTCGTGACTAGTTGATGCAAAAACTAAATGAAACGCTGACTTCTGTTGGTTCCTGGACATATATAGCATTGACTCACCTTATATTCACAAGCAATGTAGCAAAGGATAACAAATATCTTATCTAAAAGTAGCTTTAGGAGCTCCTAAAGAAGTCAATTTTCATCACAAATGATTTTCTTACTCCAGTTTCACTTTCTTTAACCCCATCTAAAGAAAACCATGGAAACCGTAAATTCTAAAAAAACTCTTCTTAAACAGCTGAAATGTGCAGTAATGACCAAAATATTTCTTAGGATTTACTTTTTAGTCGATCAAACACAAACTGTTTTTCTTCTTTTTTCGATGAAATCAAATTTATACAATTCGATTGATGGAATGGGAAATTCAAGATAACTCATCTACATTCTGTGTATACATTACCTACAAGAGTTAATAATCATTGAATCATAGCTCTTGACAAAATAAAGTTATTCGATAACCATTAGAATTAGATAGCAACAATGACACCTAAACCGAATCAGTTGATGCAAACACAAACAGTTCTTTGGTTCTGATCAAATGGAATGTCAAGAATTCAATTGTATCCATTATCAACATGAAAGCACCAACATATAACAGTCATAGGATCAAATATCTTACATTCCGAATAAGAGGTCGCACACTCCTGTGAGTGAGATTAGAAAGAAAGCTAAACAAGACTAGTTGATGCGAAAAAACTATAACAAAAGTAGACTTCTGAAGGTTCGTGGAGATCAACTCATCTTATATTCCACAGAGCAATGCAACTAAAGATAGCAATCATTGTATCACAGATCTTATTCAAAGAAGTACCAAAAGTAACTCAAGAGACTGCAAATTGCAGGGTTCAGATCTTATGTTAAATCATTGATTTTTTTCTCCTTCTCTAGTTCCAAATCAATCAATGAAAACTGCGGAAACCCCAAAATCTAACCAACAAAAAATCGATTCTAAATATCCAAATCACACTGGTAGCCAAAATCAAGATTCAAACTCAAATCCGTAAATACAGGGTAACAATTCCAACACAAAATCTACAATAAAGTATCAAAATTTATACATTCCAAGAGTTGGGAAGCAAACTAGAGAGCAACAATTCAAGCAAGATGTATACGAATAAAAAAAAAAAGAATAAAATTTAGGGTTTTGAGCAGAGAAGGAAGTGAAAAAGACGTACCTTTGTGCAGTAGAATCGATCGATGATGAACACTGAAGATATATTTTTCTTTTTCTGTTGCAATGGTTCAGTCTTGGATTCTCGGCCAAGACTGCGATAAAGCTAAAACCCCAAACAAATCTCAAAGGCGTGACGCTATTGTGCGCCTAATTATATATTTATTATTCATTTATTTAGGGTTATTCTAATATATTAATGGATTATTCTAAATTAATTGTATGTGTACTGTATTTGTTTAGGAGCAAAGAAAACTCCAGTGTTAATTTGTTCCATAGATGTTGAAGGGAGCTAATTTGCGATTACATTTGATGATACAAGAAATTTTGTGTTATTGCATAATTATAAATGAAGTCCATAATTTAAAACTACGTAGAAGAAACAAAACAACAAGTGAAGCAGTTTGAGCAGTGTCTAATCAAAATCTTAAATTTGCTCAAACTTTAGAGAAATCAATAAACTCAAAATTCAGATTGCGAAACCACCCTGCAATGAATCCGGCTTGGTGTTGAAATCCGTAGTCTCTGAGTATTCACAACATGCGATTAATCCTCGTGTTCATCGTCGCTTTCGGAATCTGCAAAAGACATGAACATTAGCAGAGTTTTTTTTATTTCTCTACCTGGATGGTCCAAAATGTTGTAAAAGGTTTTATATTGCGTACCGGATCTGACATCTTCGCTAAGCTTGCCTCGATCTTGTACTTGTTTCACAAGCATCCGGTAAATCAAAACCCACCAGAATATGTGAAGAACAAGCAAAAAATATAGAAGTGTGTTGAACATATAGTACAAGATCGGTCCATCGATAGGATGCTTTTCTTTGTCCACAGTCATAATAATTTGATAGCTGCAAATCAAAAATCACAATACATACATCAAAAGGTCAAGAGAAACATTCAAGAAAAAGGCTCGGGGATATTAACAAACCTTGTGCTCCATAGGATCCAAAAAGGATAGTAAATGAGACGTAGAACGACCCAAGACAAAGCGAACAAAACAAACGAAACACTCGCTAGAGTTTCAGCTCCGCAATATTTCGACATTTTCCCAATTTCCAGGAACACATCGCTCGCATCATGAAGTGCAAGAATAACAGAACCAGCACGAGATAATCTATAGCATCAACATCGAAAAACAAAAGAAGAACAGAGTAAAAATGGATCCTTTCCTCTCCTCCACAACATAAGTGTATAAACAAAATCTTCTATGTACCTGCAGATGTAGGAGAGGACAATGAGAATAAGAGTTGTGATATGATGACCCATCGAAACTCCAAAATCAGACCGTCTTGTTTCCCAAAAAACTAACGCGAATATAGAATATGTGTAGAATCCAGCAGCAAACATATATAAAAACTTCAACTTTAACCTGCACGTAAGAGTAAGAAAAAAAAGATAAGATAGAGAATCATATTTACCAAATTCCCATCATAAAAGATCGATGACCATAACGATAAAAAAAAAGACTCTTACTTCATCTGTTGATCAGGCCAAATCTGATCTCCAGGACCAATCCAAAAGTAGAGAGTATTTGAAAACCAAGGTTCATTATATGTCACAGATAAAGCAAGTAGCTCAGCTGAGAGATAGTAAATACACTTCCAAGCTGATTCTTTGAATTTTCGTACTTTTCTACTATTTTTCTTCCTCTCTTTTATGTTGTCACTCTTATTCGTACTCTGTCTTCCATAGATGACAATCTTTGCCAATTTCTACAAACACCAATAAAACAAAATGTAAACTTTCACCTACCAAAGTACTAAAATCTATTAAATACCAAACGAATCTTCACCTACATCTACATTGCATTTATCTTCAAACAAAATCTATCAGCAAATTCATACAGAGACACAAGTCAAGAGTAATGATTGGTCTGAAGGGTCATCATTACTAAAAGTAATGTTTTTTTGTTTTGTTTGTTGGTGAAACTGAAATAAATGCGATTGCAGAACCAACAAATCTAAATTTCAAAGGTACAAGAATAAGTAAAAATTTACCTCAAAGACGAATCTATCAAGTAGAAATCGAATTAAAGGGAAGAACACTGCAAAGAGAGGCAAAAACCATAAATCTTGGTAATTTGGGAACGATTCTTGTTCCCAATCGATTGATTTCACCGATTCGAAGAGACCCATCTCTGAAAAATCCTCTCTTTACAATCAATTTTTTTCTACATAAGAAGGAATCTCGTGGGGTTGACCAGAAGAAGCAAAGCGAGGAGATGAGGGATAGTTCAGTGCTTTTAGTTAGATTTAGTAGTCGATCTCACAAATCTATTACAATATTTGGGTTCTTGATCGGATCAAAATTTACTAGAGAATCTGTGTGAGTTGCTATGAGAATCTTAGAGATAGGCCTTAGGGTTTTTACTAATGCTTTTTTATTTCAATGGGCTCTTTGTTTCTATGCCTGTCTTATCTGAATTACTCGAGAATCAATTATTTTCTCAAATGGGAGGAATTTATACGATCTATATATCTTATCCGATGATATTTTTATTATTTATATTCGAAACATTTAAAAAGAAAAAAAAAGCTATGTGATATATTTTTTACAAAATAATATTCAGAGGTATTAGATTTTGATATTTCGCAAATGCCCCAAAAAAAGTTAATTAGCTAACTTGTAATGTAATTCTAAACAAAATAATCCGACCATAGTTTTGTGAGAAGATGGTTCAGTTGGCAGATTAGACCATCGGTCTAACTATCATTAACAGTCTTACATCATAGACAGGTTCATAGACTCTGATCCATACATATTTGAATAGCATGTTCACATCACGTTACAAATTGGCAAAATAGTTTTGTGAGAAGATGGTTCAGTTTTGGCAGATTAAACCATCGGTCATAACCATCATTAACAGTCTTACATCATAGACATGTTCATAGACTCCGATCCATACATATTTGAATATTTGAATAGCATGTTCACATCACAAATTGCCAAAATATTAAGATTTGTGTAGTATCGATTCTAAAACATTGATGCTTCTGCTTTCTGCATTTTTTTTTGGAATTCTAGGCATTCCGGTCAATCAGATATTAAGAATATAATAAAATAGATATAGACATTTCCAGCAATTGGATCGGTGTGGAGTAGAAATTTTGGGTTTCCAGTTATTCGATTTGGGAAAGTCATGCCAATTAGAACCAGACAAAATTTTGGTTTAGCTTGGTTCGATGATCGGTTATTTCAGTTCAAACCGAATTAAACCGAAGATTTTTTTGGATTCTACCTTTAGATTATGGGTCAGACAATCTTTCTTGTTAATCTTAAATAGTTTCATGGATTCTACCTTTAGATTAAGGCCATCATCAACCCAAGTTTCTAATTCCTTGTGGTTCAATACCCTTATTACTACTACTTCGATTTGTCATGCATTCGTAGTGCCAAGTAATCAAAAGTTTAAAATTTCGAGCTATCAAAAAGTGAACAAGAACTAAAGTTGTAGATCTAGTCTCCAAATCTATCTCTATCATACGTGATTAGGGTTTTCACACCTTCAAACGCTGTCGGTGTGGCCTCTCGCCGCATAGTGAGAATCTTGTCCTTTCTCCCTCCTTTTCCTTTATTCCATGGTGTCGTGTCTTGGTTCTCCTTTGCAGGTCTCATTTTTGACAGATCTGCAGATATGGCCCTCAGATGTTCTCCCGTTCGCTCATCAACAACCACATGAGCCCCCTGACCCGCCAGATCCTTAAGATCCAACGCCTCCACCCCTCGACCAACCTACTTCCCCTGTGAGCTCCTCCACTTTCCTTCCTCGTCCGCTTCTCCAGTATTTCGTTCTAGATTCCATGTAGCCTTTCCCTACTAGCTACTTGTATTGAAACCATTGTGTCCTCTAGTGGCATCTTTATCGTCTTTGTGCGATCTCTTGTTATAGTATGCAGATCCAATATTGATTTCGTTTCGGGTCCGTACAAGTATGCCTCTATCTTGTTGTTTTCTTTCCCTTAGTTTGCTAGGGATAGTTTATTTTCATTTGCTATATTGGATACAAGCCTTGCTAGGATCTATCTTTGGGAATGTTAGTATCTTATGGTAACCTTAGCGTTGGTTAATCTCAAAGATCTTGTTAATTGTTCGGATTGTTTATGTTTAGGCCTTTGTTGCCATTCTTACACCTTTGTGGAGATGTATGTTCTATCAATTTCTCATTTGTGGGGAAATTGTTTAATTGCAGGGATGAAGTCCTTCTTCGGTGTTGCTAAGATTGCCATCTCATCTCTCAGTGGCATGGGATGGTCCTTCATCTATCCCCCTGAAGTTCTCCTGCTTGGTGGTTCTATCTTTAGCCGAAAGGATTTGTTTTCCAAAGACCTTCGAAGTCACCTCAAATCAAAAAAGTTATCGCTTCGGCGATGCTCCGTTTCTGTCTTTGTAGCACATTGTTTGGCTCTCAAGAATGCATTTTTATATACTTTTTTTGCTTCTTTGAAGCAGTTTATCTTCCCAAAATTTCCACCTTGTTTGGAATGATTTGGATGATCAAGACTGTCGGTATTGTAAGGTTCTTCCTCCCGGCTGATGGTTTCCTCTAACTTTGTCGTATAGTTTGCAACCCTTCGGATTATTATGGATGCGGTTAATCAAGGACTATTAAGATTGTACTTGTTTGTTTGTCATTTATGTTATTTTCCTATGATTTTTATCTTATATGTCCCTTGTTTAACTATCTTTGGATGGCTTTTTGGCACTTGATGCCTTACTTCTCAGTATTTCCTTTGCTTTGTATGTACTTACTCTTCTGCTAGACGTTTAGGCTCTTTAAATTAATGAAACAAATGTTTACCAAAAAAAAAAAAAAGAAGTTAAAAGTCTATTAGGTTTTAAAGGCAGGTGGATAGTAAAGGAAATGACTTAGGAACAGTGATGGTTATTTATTTTCAAGACTTAGATTACATTTTGAAATCTGGTATAGAAAGAAAAATCATTACGAGATATTCAACTGGTATTATATAAGAGATGAGATGAATATGAATTAATCTTGAAAGTGTCCGAAAAAGTGAGTTTGTGTTTTTTTTTGGGAAAATCCCATAAAAAATCTCAACTTGCAAATGATTACCAATTTAAACTTTTAACTTTTACTGTTCCCAATTAAAACATTGAACTATTGAACTTTTTCCAAAAAAAAAACATTCAAATCTTAATATTTGTGTCTGACGTTAAGTTGACTAACAGTCAACGATGAATAGTAAATGTGACCGTTAGTCAACTTTTTTTTTCTTTTAACAACTTATCATTTTGATTAATTAATGTAAGTATGATACAAATATTTAGCTAGCCATGACGGTGGTAATACATAGGTCGTAAACAAATTTTGAGTAAAGCGGGTTATGCGGGTACGGATCGGGATATTTGAGAAAGAAGATTATATAAAGCCCGCATAACTAATAAAAAAAAATATACGGTCCAAGTCAACACAAAACATTAAAATGCAGCCCAATTAGAAAACCCTAATTACTCTTGAATCAAGTTTTTTAGCCAAAACTCTTGAATGAAATTTTATTTTATTTTATTTTTAATCAATATATATCGGTGGTCCATGTACAAAAAAAATATTATTTTTATGTTTTTATTTAATATAATAAAATAGAAAAAGAAATTAATATTTTGTAGTTTTCTTTCTCCAATAAAGCAACAACTCTAACTTAACTTAGAAAAATTTTTATTTATATTAAAAGACAAGTTTTTAATTATGTTTTGACTCCACGGATAACTCGTTTCACTCAAAAAAATTTTACGACCTAAATATTTGTAGCGGATAACCCGTCATGGCTAGATAAATATTTGTACCTTACTTACAATAATTAATCAAAATGATAAGTTAATGAGAGGTCAATTGACCTCACATTCTTCCATCTAGATCCGCCATTGGCTGCAAGTGCATTTGTTATAACGGCGAAGAAGGTAATGGTTGGTCACTAGGGTTTTCTAATTGGGCTGGATATTAATATTTTAGGTTGATCGGGCCGATTTTTTTTTTTAATTAGTTATGCGGGCTTTTTATAACTTTCTTTCTCAAATATCCTGCACCTTCTCCACAACCCGTATCCGCATAACCCGCTTTACTCAGAATTTATTTACGACTTATGTATTACCACTGTCATGACTAACTAAATATTTGTATCCTACTTACACTAATCAATCAAAATGATAAGTTATTAAAAAATAAATTGACTAACTGTCAACGATTACTATTCATCGTTGACCGTTAGTCAACTTAACCTCGTGCACAAATATTAAGAGTTGAAGATTTTTTCTGAGAAAATTCAATAGTACAACGTTTTAACTAGAAACATAAAAAGATAAAAGTTTAAGTTAGAAATCATTTGCATGGAGGTTTTTCATGGCAATTTTCCTTTTTTTTTTGCAAAATGATAGAATATTTTACTATTAAATTTGTAAAATGATGCGACAAACCGAAAATATTCTATAATTCTGCATAATTATGATTGATAAAATTATTACATATTTTTCTATAAAATTTGAAAACTGTAGGCGTTTGATCTATAATTTCTTCTGATATCCCAGATCAACCAACAATACTACCACGTTTACAACGTAAGTATATCATTCGTTTCAAATATGGTTAAATTAGTATATTAGGCGCTTTAACTTTGGCACAGTAGCCTTGAGAACTCAAAAACTAATATTTCAATACCTACTTGTTTCTATAATAATCACATTATCATTTCGTCTTTCGACCAATTATATAGAAGCTCTCGGAACTTTACGCATTACAAATTTAATTACAATACACTTATATGGTTTTTCTTTAGTAGTAGCCTCGTAAACGCTCTATGCTTTGAAATTGTTGGCAGGCACTATCACTAGAGCCTCCACTATTCTTTGTCGTCTTATATTGTTTATTTTGTATTCTTTCATTTTAGACTTAAACTTGTCAACCATTTTCTTTTTATGAAGTATGAATAATCTTTTATATACAGCAATTTCCCCATCTTATTTAATAAATCTTGAATAGACAACGTCATGGGTCATCAATAGTTCTTTCGAATCATTTTTGATATTGACTGACGTTTTGAATAGAAGGATCATGGTGTGGTGTCTACTGTAGTACTGTTTATAAGTCCAAAATCAATTCTTAAATACTAAGCTTCTATATATCTTATAATAACGTTCTGTAGATAATTCGACCAAATCCTAAGCCGTGATTCCGAGGATGATCTCTTTATATGTGGTTAATATTGGTTAGTAATAGCATTAATGTAATTGGGTAAATATATAAAACTTGTGGATGAAAATAGATGCAGTTTATAAACAAAGACTATTATGACCCATTTGTAAAGTAGGTCAAAAGTTACTAATAATATATATCGAAAAAGATTGATATCTTAGTACTTTATTATCGTTAGTGCTCAAATTTTACATAATAGTAATGCGCCAGGTGAAATTCAAGAAAACATTCTTGGTGGGTTTGTCACACTCGGAGTGATGCTTTAAATGAATACAAAAGATTTTTTTTTTTTAAGTGGATAAAAGCTATAAGAAAAAAAAATTAACCTAATGATTAAGTATTTGATTAAATTTGTTAAAAGAAGAAGAAGAAAAGCCACCATTTTTAGCAATCTTTTGTTTTCTTTCTTGTTTGCCATAATGATGCCCAGTGTAAGTGTATTTATGCGGCGAACAGAAACTATCAATATTTGTTAATAGAGGTCGTCGTCATCATTAATTTACATTGTATGATCTATCTTTTTATAAACATCATCGGTTACAACTCAACTCATACACCACACCTACTAATTAAAAGGAAAGAAAAAAACATGATGGTAATACTATTGCAAACTACTATACAAATTACGATCACTATTTTTGATTTTCATTATTCTTCTCTTTATGTCTAGAAAGCTCTTACGTGTTCGAAGTACTAATGACTATATATATATATATATGATATTTTATTATATAAAGTATAATTTTAAAAGTTGCTAGTTCAAAAATATTGAAGAGTTAATAGATTTTCTAAGTAGGATTAACATAGATCAAAAACAACATAAATCAAATCACATAACGACATAAATCAAAAACAACGAAATTGCAGAATTGTATTATTCATAAAATCCGGTTACGCATACCAATCAGATTATATATATGATTCAAATGTAATGTAATAATAAATTAGTATGACCGTTCATACTATATATAATGTGGAGCAGTCGAACATTACCCCGATTCAAAAAAAAGAAAGTTTGCTTAATTTCTGTTTTAATATCTTATTATGTAAAATCTAGTTTTAAAAGTTGCTAATTCACAAGATTTTGAAACGTATCATGTTTATCGATTTAAGATTTTGACACGTGTCAAAATATCAAAAATTATTATAAAAAAAATATATAAAAAATAATTAAGTATCATTGTTCAGAAATAGAAATTCTATAAAGAAACTATACAAATTATTAATTCTTAAAAAAAAAAATCTCCATAGTTAAATATATTTCTAATCCTAAAAAAAATAATTTTAAATATTGAATTCTATATAACTAAATAAGTAGTCTCAATATTTTTTCAATAAACAAAACACTTTTTCAAAAACACCATTATAGCTTTAATTTTATTCTATTGGTAAAACATCTATTCTCTTTAATTTTTTTAAGTTATTTTATTTTATCATTACGAGGTTCTCGAAAAATTTATTTATTTATATATTTTTACAATTAATAAAAGTTCCTCTAATACATATATGTTTATATGTATATGTATAAAAGAGATTAGAGAACATGAATATGATTATGCTCAAGAACTAAGTTAGATTATTTAACTTCAATACATATTATGTATATTATATAATATATCATCGTTACCAAATTTATATTCGAGAAACAACCAAAACCCAAAATCCCTCGATCTTTTTCTTGTTGATACAGAGAATGACACAAACTCAAAATCTCTGCCCATCCGATGACATGCTAATTATCTTCAAACTCTCTTGGAAAACTGTTGTTGTTCTTGTTAGATCTCAGTTCACAAACAAGCCTTCGGAGATCAGAAGCTTCTTCTTTGAGTTTAGAGTTCTCCTTCATTACACTATCTTGAGTCTCCAACACGCGGTTCAGCTTATCGATAAGACAGTTGTTCTCGTTGCGAAGCCTAATCACCTGAGACCAGAGTTCGTCAAGATGTCTCTGTTTCCTCATCCTAGACCTCCTTGCAGATTCTCTGTTTGAAAGCATCCTTCTCTGTTTCCTCTCGTCGAGTATTATGATGCTTTGATGATGATCCTCGTCGGAATTTGAGTTGTTGCTTATCATGAGATCTTGACTGTTTGATGATGAGGGATAGTTTTTGTTGTTGATGATCAGATCGTTTAGGTAGTTTAAAGAAGAGGTTGGAGATGAAGGCATGTTTATTATGTTGTATTCCGGCGATAGATATTGGAAATATCCGGAGACTTCCGCCGGAATCATGGTTTTAGTTTGGTTTATATGAGTATGTAAGAGTTTGTATGATTATATTGTATGAAGAATTGGGAAGTTAGTTTGAAGTTAGAGGAGGAAGTGGGAGAAGGGTTTTATAATGTATGAGAGTCAAGTGAATCATGTAGGATTGGGTCCCATGGATTATTATATATTTATTTAGAGCATATTATAAGAAGACTTAGAAAAATACTATAATTCGTAATTTATAGTGGTGGAAGAGTGAAAAGATCATTTGAATATAATCGGCATATTTGACGTAATTTTACAGTTTTATTGTCGGACTTGATTTAATTACTTCTCCATATATATAAATAAATCACCATTTTGCAAATATTTTTCCACGTGTACGTGATTTGGTTGACGTGTTATTTTGGGAAGAAAGCCTATGGACAAAAAAAGCATTTGTCAGTTTTTAGTTTAATTCTTTTCCAATTGACTGGGTTTTAGAAACGATGAAAAGAAACCAGAATTCGTATATTTTCCACAGAATTTCAATACCATATAATTGAATAGAAGTTTTAATAATGTAATTAGATAACTCATGCATGGTCTATCCACTCGTGGAAACATGAGGGTTCTCCTTCTGTAAGTTCAATTACGAGTGGTCAAAATTAGCGTTTTAAATTTTATAAGAAAATCTGATTTGAATGGTGGTCAAAGTTCTTATAATTATCTATGTATTATGATTTTAGTTGGTAATATTATCTATTAAAATTAATTTCGGATCTACAATATGTATCTCTTCAAATCAGAGGCCAGAAATTAGTTTTTTTTTCTTTATTTCCAGAATTTGAACTCAATTTTTTTTTTTTTTTTGATTCTCTCTTTATGAGTTGCTAGATAATACACTGGTTGAGCCACCATCAAATTTAAATTCAGCTTTTTCTTTTGGGCAGATAAATTTAGCTTTTGTTAACATCCCAATTTTTGTAATAAGGACAAACAAAATAGAGATAGTTTAGTCACAATTAAAAAAATGTTAGGTTGATATAATTTGTTTACTGGAAGTGGGAGCAAAACCAGCAAGAACCTTTTTCTAAATTCGTCTTCTTTTCTAATTTCCAACAATATAAAGATGCTTATTTTGTAATTAGATTTATATACGTGAACCCTTTTTTACAGTATATATGCTTGTTTTGTATAAATTGTATGCATCTATCTTATTCATGAACACTAATATTACAAAAAGAAAAACCGTTGTTTGAATTGTAATATCGATACCTTAATTAGTCCTTTTCCTAACTTTTTGAAACTGTAATTTGTCTAATTATAAGATCAAACAACGACAGCAAAAACCATTGTTTCTGTGTACTAAATTTCTCTATCAATAACAGTAGTAATTCGAATTTTGACATCATCATATAACTTAGCCTATTCGAAGACAATATTGCCTCTTTCTTGTAATAGCTAATTTGTAATTTTTTTATATACGCTCTAGTCAAAATAACATTTTTGGAACACATTAATTGTGGGTATTGGAAGTCTTAGGATCACTTGTATATTGTTTTTCTTTTTTCTTTTTCTTTTTTTTTGGTGCTAAAATCACTTATATATTGTTTGTTGCTAGTTGTAAGTTTTTGTTTAAAGTGTATTCCAAGGGACCGAAACTATATATATATATATATATATATTATATAAATAACTAAACTAAATAAACACTGTTCATTTTCCCTTTATAAGCGATCATTTGGACTGATTCTTATGATTTATTTATATTTCCTTAATTTTGTGATAGTATTTGTAGTTCTATCTATCTTACTTACTAGCCTTATATATAATATAATATCTTACTATTATTTTTTTTTTTTAATAAATAGTTTATAAATATTCAAATGCCTATCGGTTTCGTTATCCTACTTATATGTATGCATGCAATACTCTTTAAGTTTCAGAGATAAAAATAGCGTATGTGTAAATAGCAAACTGATTGACTGAAACTTAAAATTAGTATAAACTTTTATTCGGAAATAATATTTTTTTTTGTTAGAATTCGTTGAAGGATATAACATGTTTTTTTTTCTTCTTGAAGGATAATATATTATAAAAAAAAAATTTATGCACACATAGGAAAGACTAACCACTAAAAAAACCATTAGAGGTGATATGTATGACCAAAAAAAATTGTTTTGGGATATCAAAAAGTGACCGTCGGATGAAGAAAGTAAAACAAAAAGGCGTTGCAAGAATTTTAGAAAGATGTATCTGACAATCAATGACACTTAGATTCTTATCGAATGTGTGTGATACAACATATGTCAAATCTATTATTCTTTGTTAAAGATCCAACAAATATATCACCTAATTTTTAGGAAAATAATTATTTAGACTATACTAATGTACTTGGACGACGCTTGTGAATTGGAGGCTAATCTGATAATTGAGTCGAGAAATTGTAATGAGTGGGTCCAAACATTTCCTAGTGATCCTTCGTGGCCAATACACCAAAGACCAATTCTCCGAGACATAACTTAACCATTTCATTACATGCTTTATTTCTATGTCTTTAACTGATCATTCCATAGAAAATATAATCACCTAAAATGAAGAAAAAGTACAAATACGTCGAATTAGGATGATCGATGCCATATTTTGATTGCGTAGTAATTAGTAAGATAACACTCTTTTGGTACGAGTTAAAATAACATTTTTGTTGACAATTTTATTTTATCTTTTTCCTCTTTTTTCCTTACTTTTTACTTGACTTTCACTTTCTACATTCAAAAAATCAAAATGATTTTTTTTCCCTTCTTTATGCTCTTTTCTTACATTTAATCAAAGAAAACTGGACTTCACAAATTTTTTTTGTTATATAGTTAGATATCAGAAAAAATTAACATATACTATAATCGGAAAAAGTTGTCAGTCCATTCCAGCAAAAAAAAAACATATATAGGCTCTACAATTCCACAGCTAATAAACACTCATATAAGTTTCTGTCCATTGAAATATATACTTATCTAAAAATATTTGAAAGTTATTTCTTAAAGACATGATGGGGTAATGATATTTCAGCTGCTATAAGATTGGCGCACTTGCATTGTCTTCAGAAGACTCTTTGATTAATTTTAAATTCTCACTAAGTGATTAGATTCCGGCCATTTAGAACATTGGATGTGTTTCCTTTTTTCCTTGTCGCACCAACAATTATATAGGATCATGACATATATATATATATATATAGTTATCTATATATACTATATACTATAGACTATTTAATTGGCAACACAGTATAACGACAACAAATTAATTTCAATTTTATATACATCTCTCTTAGGCTATATGTACAAGTAAAATTTCAATTAAAGCTCAAATTTATAACTTACAAATTATCAAAAAAAATATTTGATATGGTGTAAGAAAACAACGTATATACTATATATGAGCATATATTCTTTGAAAGTTTACCGATGAAAAGAATGGATTAACGTTCTATTTCCTTTTGAGAAGTACTAAATCATCACTCGTTCCCATCAAACTATACCCTTTATCTAATGCTCCACAAAATCAAACTATCAATGCTATATATACCCGAATTCAAATTTTTAAACCCCAGTATCCCTAAATCGATTGTACTACGATTTAATCCACCTAAACCCCGATTTGTGTCGGTTTACTGTATACCAAATCATTATTAACCATTTAAATTGGTTTGTTAACCGATTTAATATCCGATTAGAAACGGTAAACCCAATTAGAACCCGACCCAGACCCAATTAAAATCCTAATTCCCAAAGCTTGTTACTCTAAAACCGTTATCAAGAAATCCCCAAATTCAAAACCCGTAAAAATCACGAACGACATACATTGAGATTCACAAGTTAAACTCGAGCTGTGGGAGTTGAAATCTGATTGAAATCGAAGGTCTAATGGCGTTAATCATTCGAGATGAGCCTGTAGGAGTGCACGACGGAGATATAGATGAAGAAGCTCAAGAACGAGAAGAAGCAGAAATCGAGCAGTTGATTGAAGATTTCGTTGAAGAACCTCCTATTCGACACGATGAGTATCCAGAAAGCGAGAATGAGGCTGAGGTAAATGTTCCAAAGAGAGCTCATAGACGTGAGTACATGTATGACAAAGATAAGATAGGCTATAAATGTGTTGGTGGTGAAGACTATAAATGGAAAATATATGCTTTATGCTTGCCGAATGATGTAATGTGGAAGGTTAGGGTGTTTAAAGATAAGCATTCATGTACTGTTAATGGAGAATGTGAGATGTTGAAGGTTTATGTGATAGCTAGGTTGTTTATAGATAGGATCCGAGAAGAACCCGAATATTATCTGCCTTAGAAGATTCAAGAACTGATTAAGAAAGATCACTCGATCACTGCTTCTAGGCCTCAGTGTCAGTTTGCTAGGAATAAGACTCTGTTTTGGATTGAAAGAGAGTACGATTTGCAGTTTACACGTATCAGGGATTATGTAGCTGAGATAGTGCATCAGAATCCGGGTTCTACGGTAGAGGTTGATACGTTTACGAATGATGAAGGTCAAGATGTGTTTAACATGTTCTATGTTTGCTTTGATCAGATTAGAAGAACCTGGAGAGACACTTGTAGGCCACTGATAGGGGTTGATGGATGCTTTCTGAAGTCAAAAATGAAGGGGCAGTTGTTGGTAGCTGTCGGTAGGGATGCTGATAATGCTATATACCCAATAGCATGGGGTGTTGTCCAAGTAGAAAACACAGAAAAATGGCTTTGGTTTGTAAGGAGACTTCATGCTGATTTGGATCTTGCAGATGGTGAAGGTTTTTTCATAGTTTCTGATAGGCAAAAGGTACTGATTTACTCATTGCTTTGCTTATGTTTGATTTGCTTTGCTTTGCTTATTGTTGTGCTCAAAGATAATACCCTAAAAGTACTAAAGCAGTAGCTGCAGTATATAGGGGTCGAACCACAGAGACTCAAGATATCACTCAATAGATTTCAGAATGAGAATTAAGCTAAGCTAGATGAATGTAATTAAGAATAACAAAACGATTAAAACGAGGTGATAAATCAATGGGGAAAATGCTAGGCTTTTGGGAAGTTTGCAGGCAAATCAGAATTATCAATCAGATTCAAATGTCAGGAAGGAATTAAGCTCTGCTCTTGAACTTGAAACACGTATATAAAGTAAACCAACTGTCGTTGCGAAAACTATCTATGTCTAAACCTAGAATTCCAAATTTCTTTGCAAATTCTATAAATTCAAACAAGCATTAACACTCAAGTTCAATTGTTCACAAAATCCTAAACCAAATTACTTTGCGAAAAGGTCTTTTGCTCACCAAACACTAGATCAGGAAACTAACCACACTTTCGTGCCAATTAATCAACCTAACATCATATTCTAGTTCGCGAGGCTAGAATAAGCATTAATTTCAAGTCTAGGTGAAGAGCTCTATGGATATTTCCTAACAAATAAATCAGATCTAATAATTCATCAAGCACCCTTTAAACAACCCTAAGCCTAACAGAGAATCTACTCAGACATGGTGAATATGACAAACATCATGAATAAAATAGATATCATAAATGAAATAGAGTAGGAATACCAAAAGGGTTCAAGGTTCTTCTCCCAAAAACTCAATTGCAGAATACTCTATTTCCAGAAATCACAAAGTGCCCTTCTGGAGGCTCAAAACGATAGGTGTCAAGTGGAAGTGCAGTGATGTACCTAATTATATAGCTAAAACACGTTTAGGAGTCTAATCAAAAAATAAAGAAAACTTCTGGTTCATCTTCGGTCTTGTTGCACGTTCTGATCACTGGTATCGATCGATACTATAAATGGTATCGATCGATACTTGGGGCTTTAGTCGTGACTCTTCCAAGTGAATGGTGTCGATCGATGCTCCTCTGGTATCAATCGATGCTGAGCTTTAGTTCCCCATATTGCTTCAACTCCAGATTGCTTCAAAAGCTTCCAAATAATCCAATTTGGCTCCATATGTGCCTATATCCTGAAAAGAACTTGAAAGACTCTAAAACTACTGAAAAGACTCTGAAAAAGGACTTATATCATGGTTGAAAGTGGGTAAAAACCATGATATATCACTTATGTTTCTTATGGATTTACTGATTGCTTTGCTTATGTTTGATTTGATTTGGTTTGCTTTGCTTATGTTTCTGATTTGCTTTTCTTTGCTTTACTGATTTGCTTTGCTTTGCTTACTGATTACTAATTTGCTTTGCTTATGCTTACTGATTTGCTTTGCTTTGATCTGATTTGCTTTGCTTTGATTTGCTTTGCTTTGCTTTACTGATTTGCTTTGCTTTGATTTGCTTCTTTGCTTTGCTTTGATTTGCTTTACTGATTTGCTTTGCTTTGCTTTGCTTTGCTTTGCTTTGCTTTGCTTTGCTTACTAATTACTAATTTATGCTTGTTTAAACATTTTTCAATTGTGTTTTAGGGACTAATCAAGGCTGTGGAGTTAGAGTTGCCCAAGATTGAACATAGAATGTGTGTAAGACACATCTATGGGAACTTGAAGAAAAGACATGGAGATAAGAAGCAGCTGAAACCATACTTATGGAACTTGGCCTGGAGTTATAGCGAATCAGAGTATGAGAGTAACTTGGAATGGATAAGGTGCTATGGCACTGTGGTTTATGATGATGTGATGAAGACAAATCCTAAGTCTTGGTGTAGGGCCTTCTACAATTTAGGCAGCTTCTGTGAAGATGTGGATAATAACTCCACAGAATCTTTTAACAATTCAATCAACAAGGCAAGAGATAAGCATTTCATACCTATGCTAGAGACTGTGAGAAGACTTGCAATGGCCAGGATTGCTAGGACATCTGCCATTTCTTATGATCACCAAGGTATATGTCAATTATCTATGTCAATCACTATGTGCTTTTGTTTTGGTTTCTAAAGGATGTCTCTGTTTCTTTTGTCTCAGGAATTCGCACACCATATGTATCTCGGTTTCTCAAGTCTGAGCTGAGAAAAGCTTCTGAGTGCAAGGTCATAAGGAGCACAAATGGGAACTATGAAGTATTGCTCAGTGGATGCTCCTTCAAGGTGAACTTGGAGCAAAGGATTTGCAGCTGTAGGAAGTGGGAGATTAGTGGAATTCCATGTGAACATGGGTATGGTGTCATTCTGATGAAGAAGATAGCCCCTGAGGACTTTGTCTGCCATTGGTTCCGAACAGCAATGTGGAGGAGGAACTACACCGAGAGAATTGTGCCATTGAGAGGTGCAAGATTTTAGCCAACCACCAATGAAAATAATGTCGTAGTCCCTCCTGAACCAGCTCAACCTGGTAGAAAGAAAATTACAAAAGCTGACAAGAGAAGGAAGAGATGTGTTAATGAGTCTCCAAGCAAGAAGAAAATGAAGAAAAGGATCATGCATTGTGGAGTGTGTAAATCTGCAAATCACAACTCTAGGTTCCATAAAAAAAAACAAAAGGTATGTTGTTCTTTTAGTTTGTGTGTGTGTATAGTGCTCAGGTGGCTTAAGTGTGTTTATTTTTCAGGTTTCTAAAACCAGTCAAGTGGAGGCTAGTCAGACCCAAGTGCAAGCTTCTCAAGAATGTCTCACTCATGTTTAAGGTTGTCATGGGGTCTGTTTAGGTTGTCATGGGGTCTGTTTAGGTTGTGTTTAGATTTGGGGAGTCTTAGTGGTTGTCATGGGGTCTGTTTTTTTTACAACCATAAGATGTTGGTATGTGTTTGGTTGTTTTGGGATCTGTTTTAAACAACCATATGATGTGTATGTGTTTTGGTCTGTTTTGAACAACCATCAGATGTTTATGGTATGTGTTTTGGTTGTTGTCGGGTCTTATTTTTAACAACAATCGGATGTATATGGATGTGTTTTGGTATTGGTTTCTATTTCAATGGGATGATTCTGATTTCAGTGTGTTTTGTTATAATGTTTTCAGTTTTTCTTAGTCAAATTGCATAATCTTAACATTAACATCAAAATGAAAATGAATACATAATTTTAACATTAAGAAACCAAGTTCTTAACATCAAAAGCTAAACAACCAAAATTCATAACATTTCAAAAGGAAAATGAGTGACAAGAAGATTCATCAACCATGTTCATTACATCCAAAGCTAAACAAAACACCATCCAGTGACAAGAAGATTCATCATTTGGCCATAATCGTCAACCAATGACAACAAGAAGAATCATCTTCTTCAAATCGGATTTAGCTTCCATACGAACTTCATAAATCTCATGATCAAACTTCATTTCCATCCTCTTTTCAAACTCCAAAAGATCTGTTTTTATCTTCTTGTATTCTTGGTGAAAGCTCGAATGTGTCACTTGCAATTTCTTAATCTCCTCTAAAATTGCCTCATCCACCCATTTAAAAAGATGTTCATCATTCATAAACTACATTATCAAGTAACAACAATTTCAAACATCAAAAATCATATGAGAATCAACAATTAACAAAAGATTATATAAAATGCACCTTGATGCAGCGTAAGCACATCGAAAGTATCTACGATTAGGATTTACCTCTGATTTGCTCATTCTCGCCACCAATACTTCCCCACAATAACACGTCTTAGGTACTCCTACGACTCTTTCTCTTGTACGAGAGCTTGAAGATCCACTCGAAACTCCAGATGCGTTACTCATTTGATTTTAGACAAACAATCCTAATCAAGTAATTCTTCGATATCGAAGCTAAACAATTCAAAATTAGAGTGATTTAGGGTTCTTCGTTTTCAATTTGGGGATTTTATTTGAACGGGTTGGGGTTTTTAAAATCGGGTTGGGGTTTTCAACATAACCAGTGCTCGGTTTGGTTTTTTCATGGTTTTGGGTCGGCTTCGATAATAAACTAGATTAAATCGTGGTACAATCGATTTTTAGGGATACTGGGGTTTAAAAATTTGAATTCGAGTATATATAGCATTGATAGTTTGAGTTTGTGGAGCAATAGACAGAGGGTATAGTTTGATGGGGACGAGTGGTGATATGATACTTTTCAGGGAGAAATAGAACGTTATTCCGAAAAGAATCGATATACTTTTATGTGCCATAAAATCACAATAAGGAGTCGTGGAATATGTTTCATTGGATAATTCCTGTAGCAAGCAATTCCAACTGCACTACAAATTAAAGTGTGATGCTTCACCTATTTTAAGCTTCAACTATATGATCATTTTAAGATCTTAAAGAAGAATTGTGTAAGGACCAATTTAATATTTTGATGTATGACCCAATTAATGTCTCCACTTTCCCCACTTTATAACACTTCCACATAATTTTTTTTTTTTTTGGAATGAATGTTAAATTTATTCAACCAAAAACCATGTTACATTATATGCATCTTTTATAAAAATTTCAATAGGGAAGAAAACTAATTTCAACTAATTTATTCTTTCATTATTATCACTGATTTACCACATAATTTATTTATTACTAATTTATTCTTTAATTATCTCTACTAAATGTTTTATATTTAAGGTTGTAATCCTATCTCTATTGATTAAGTGGTTGGTTAAAAACATGATTGTATGCTAATTCATTTTATTTATCTAATTCAAAATTATTTTTCACAAAAAATATTTTTGGCACTATAGTATTAAGCAATCAAATTAAGGTAGTGATCCACTCACGCTTTCCCTTCCGACAATAATTAATTAATCACTTGTTAAACATATCTTATTAGATTACGTAAGCCATTTTCTAATCTCTACTGTATTCATTGTGTACACGTATCGACCCGACCGAATGAATTTTAAATATAGGAATATTTTTAATTTCTTCTGAATTTTGGTTAGCTGACACATTGATTAGATTAGATCATAAAATTGCAGGATTAAATTATAGTTAATGATTAAAGGTGCGGATAAGAAGATGTTTTATAATCCTAGTATCTCTAGTTGCTTTCTCCTATTTTGTAACCATAAGAGTTGCAGTAATACCCGATACGTCTCTATCCGTCCGTATTCATAAAATTAAATTAAAGGTATCGTACTTCTGCTTTTCATATTTATAATATATAATTAACCATTATAAACCAACATATTTAATCTTATCACCAATTGAACTTAGCTTGTGGTTTGTGTTTGTGGATAGGAGACTGTGAGTTATAGAAAAAATAAAGAGATCTTAGATAACGAGCATGACTAGTATACTGAATAAAGTTTTCGTTAAATAATTATAAAATATTGAAAAATTAGTCTTAATAGATTAATTACATTTTGTCTTTTTATACTTATATTTTTAACACGTTAGTGTTACATAGCAGAATTATTCATTTAAACGTGAAAACTTTATAAATATTTTCAATGATAAAAAATAAAACAAGTACGATTTCAAAACATAAAAATGTGAACAAGTGGTATATCATTCATTCCCAAAGTAAATCACTGTAATAATTAATAACTGCAAAATTTCCAAATGTTTGTTTGATTTTTATTTGATAAAAAATGTTTTGGTAATAGTAGAATAAAGTATCTGGTCAAAAATATTAATCAAAAATATAAAATTATTAATATAATCAAATAGGAAAAGACAAGTCTGAAAACAAGCAATTCCAATGGGTTGGAAGAGAACAAAACAAAGCAGTAGATCAACTCACAAAGATCCCCGTACCTCCAAACTCAATCTTTGTTTTTCATTATTTTATCCCCCATGTATTAGCTAATATTTTACATGAGGATTTCTGTAATTCAATTCAGGTTTAAGATCAATATATCAGATGTTATAAAAAGACAAATACGTAGATGAAATATCTTGTTTTTTTTTTTTGTGTGTGTGCAACAGATGAAATGAAATATCTTGTTTTAAAACCTCTATTGAAAATTAAAAATATTAAAAATTATCATTAACGATTAAATTAAGAAAACAGGAAGTGATTAGCCTATAATCTTTACGATTAAGGAGAGCCACACGAACCCATAACAAAATAAAATAAAAGGGTTAGATGTTATATATTAATCAAAGAAATATATCATTGGTACTTTTGAAACCTAACTGGCTGCTGCGAAATGGCGTCAGCAAATGTCAACTTCAAAGTGTAGGATCCTCCATCTTTTGTTCTGATTTGAAGCTCTAATTGATGCCAATCCATTTTATTATAAACAATGTTTTAAATTTATACACACATGAATAATAGCATTAAACATTAAATTTTCAAATTAATATTATTATTAAAAAATAATACCACTTTATTATTTACTTAATACTATATTTCGTGGAAATAAAGTGGTTATAAATCTTTTCACTAGAAATACAAAAGAAACAATTCCTTTTTTCACAACATAATAAAATCAAGCATACACTTATGAAGTGGAAGGAGTGCATAATATATTTGTATTAATCTCTAATGTCTAACGAGGATACTAAACTGTAATTATCGTAGACTCGTTATTATACGATTTAATTAGTGAATGTTAAAGGAACAAATGTTGATGTAATTTTTGAATCTTATAATAAGCTTTTTGGTAAAGAAATTTGTTTGTCTAGATTTTTCAGATGTTTTTTTAGCTCATCTGGTCGAAGAAACATTTTTGAAACATAAATCATATGTTCCATATGCAACGTTGTATTTAAAAATTAAAATTCATCACCATAAAGATAAGCTGAACTAATTTTGTTTTCTTTTTTTTTTCCCTATTTGTAGAATATTATCCATTTATATTCTTTTTTTAACTATGCAAATCAATTTCCACTAGGTAGATGGGAAAACAAACCATATCTAGAAAATATTATGCCTTAGGTTAATCATGCCCTCCCCATTTTGAGATGAGCACAGACATATTTAGTCATATTATTATGTGTGCACATATACCTACATATCTCCATATATATAAAATCTCGAATCCATCTATATAAAGAAATAACTTTATAATGTTCATTTCAAGCAAAAGAAAACACTTTATAATGTTCTCCAACATGTGATCTAATTCTAGACAAATCTATTGTTTAATCAATCAAAGACGTACGTGGCTGATCCTTTCTAATTATGTGGTTATAAATTTCCTTAGGCTGGTGTGAATCCATCTCCACCACAGAAAGTAATAAATTGGATATATGCTTAGTTTTAACGTATAGATTTATATATTTGCGTTTCAAAGTGAACTTAATCTGATTCTCATTCTCCAAAGTCACGTCTCTCTCTCATAGTAATAGTAATGATTCTGTATTAGTATGTTATAAGTAGTATAAAGATAAGAGCTTCTTGCTAAACTAGACCCTTATTTGAAATTAATTTCAAAACTAGATCTTTCTTTCTTTTCTTTTCAAAATACCTTAAAATACCCTTCATCGCTTCTTTTTTCACAAAAATACCTAGCGCAGACTTCTCCTGTGAAGTCTGGTAGCTGGGTTTGAAAAACAATAACCCAAAGATTCTTACGTAATAACGAAAATGCCATCGTCTTCAATAGTTCCCAACCACACTTACCAAACAAAATTGAGCTCTCAATGCTTCAAACAACCGAATTAAGTGATGTTAATGCTTTAAAACTGAGTTAAAAGCTCCATTTTTGTCGATCTCCTCTCTCATTTCAACCATTTAACTCTATAATATCGTTTTCAATATTTACCATCCATATATCTTGCGATTTACTAAGATTCGAGCATAATAACGCTTGGGTTGCTTGGGTATTGTTGGCGTGATCAGTTCTTGGCCGTTTAAGAAGCTAAACACAAGCTCAAACCGAATCTTGGTAATTTTTGCTTCATTTTCTCCGATTTTCCAGAAGGCAGACTTCATGGGTGAAGTCTCAATAGTCAACTGGGGGTTAGTTTTGCAATTGACTTTTTGGGTCTCAGACTTCACGATTGAACCACGATGAAGTCTGAAGTTCTCCTTTGAAAACAAAAAACGGTGTTTAGACTTCACCGTCGAAGTCTGGTTACAAGGGGTCTAGTTTTGCAATTGACCGTTAAGTCTGACTTTGTACAAAGACTTCTTCTGTGAAGTCTGCGAAAAAAGGCGGTTAGTTTTGCAATTGACCGGAACGAAGACTATTTATCGAGACTTCATCTGAGAAGTCTGCGTGAAAAAGGGGTTAGTTTTGCATTTGACCAAAATTCCGAAACATTGACTATTGGTAGACTTCTCGTATGAAGTCTACAACCATCGGTAATTCTGGAATTTAAAAATAAATTTTTTTGGTCAATTGCAAAAGTAACCCTTTTTCTAAATAGACTTCTCAGACGAAGTCTCATGTAAAAGTCAAACTCTGGTCAATTGCAAAACTATACCCTACTTTATGGGTAGACTTCGCCGAAGAAGTCTCTGAAGGCAAAAAGACTTCATCGAGGAAGTCTAATTACGTAATAGACTTCCTAAATGAAGTCTATTACCGAAAAGACTTCCTAGATGAAGTCTACTAAAAAAGTCAAAACTGTGGTCAATTGCAAAACTAGACCCCAAACTGGTATAGACTTCTCTGACGAAGTCTCCTTGTGTAGCAGACTGCGCATGTGAAGTCTGCTAAAAAAGTCAAAATCTGGTCAATTGCAAAATTAGACCCGTGCTTCAGACTTCACGGGCGAAGTCTGCTTCAGATAGCAAAGCAGACTTCATCGGAGAAGTCTACTAAGAGACTTCGCCTGTGAAGTCTCTAATGATAATTTTAGTAAAAATGCAATTTTAGCCTATTTGTAATTAGTTTTTTTTTTTTTGTCCTAACATGTGTGTTACGTATGGCTTTTGATGTTTTAGAAATTTGAACTATTTTAATCGCATAATTATTTTTTTATATTTTTTCTGAACTTATAAGGTGTTTAGGTTATAAATTTAGACTTCACGGGCGAAGTCTGCTTCCCATAGCAGAGCAGACTTCATCAAAGAAGTCTACTGAGAGACTTCGCCTGTGAAGTCTCTAATGATAATTTCAGTAAAAATGCAATTTTAGCCTATTTGTAATTAGTTTTTTTTTTCTTGTCCTAACATGTGTGTTACGTATGGCTTTTGATGTTTTAGAAATTTGAACTATTTTAATCGCATAATTATTTTTTTATATTTTTTCTGAACTTATTAGGTGTTTAGGTTATAAATTTAGACTTCACGGGCGAAGTCTGCTTCCCATAGCAGAGCAGACTTCATCAAAGAAGTCTACTGAGAGACTTCGCCTGTGAAGTCTCTAATGATAATTTCAGTAAAAATGCAATTTTAGCCTATTTGTAATTAGTTTTTTTTTTCTTGTCCTAACATGTTTGTTACGTATGGCTTTTGATGTTTTAGAAATTTGAACTATTTTAATCGCATAATTATTTTTATATATTTTTTCTGAACTTATTGGGTGTTTAGGTTATAAATTTAGACTTCACAGAGGATGTCTGTGCGTAGACTTCGTTCGAGAAGTCTCTTGCACTATCTTTTTAAAAAATGGATTTGTATCATATATAATATGCATTTTCGAGATTTTAAATTTTTTACATGTGTATTAGTTATTGTTGTTGTTTATGTATGAATTTCACATCTCAATGTCTTATATTCTATCTTAAATCGATTTTACGAATTTCTGATAATTATTTTTCAACAGACTTCACCTTTGAAGTCTACTGTGAAACAAACTAACAGTTTGCCTTTGTGTTGTTTCAAATGTCTTTCAGAAAATGGTTCATGTACCTGCTGTCTTTGGAGAATGGGTGATGAGAGACTGTAAGTGGCATTTTGAGGTGGATCATCCCAAAGGAGGGAGAATGTTTTTCTTGAGTGATTCTTGTACACACCGTGAACTCATTGAGATGGCACTAGCAGACTATGAGCTGGACAAGAACGACTTCGTCGAGTTAACTTACTCGTTGCCGAATTCAATGTTGCAACTAACGGACACGGATTGTCCTACACCACCTATGCATGTCTCAAATGATAGACAAGTGCGGTCCTTGGTTGAGTTATGTAAAACGCATGCTGTACGCCTTTGCGTCTCGAGTCGTTTTGGTATGGCTAGTGGCAATGAGGTTGCTGGTGAAAGTGTTGACGAAGACCTTCAGGATGTAGAAGAGTTTGAAGACGAAGATATGGATATATCTGATGGTGGTGAGGTTAACGTCAACGACGATGGTGATGATGATGATGATGATGCGGAAGAATCTCATGCTGGTGAGGTTAAAGAAGAATACCTTGAGGATTATACTGTGTATGGGAAAGTTGAGGATGAGGATGGTAGTGAAAATGATGATGAGGATAATACGTGTCCTGTTGCGGAAGGTGGCTTTGTTGGTGAAGGCCCAAGATCCAACATGACATGGTCAGACGGTATCTATACGACTGCGAGTTTTCCTACAAAGGATGCGCTTGTATCCGAGCTGCGGTTGACGGCTATAATGTCGAAATTCACGTTCAAAGTGCATAAGTCTACACAAAAGTTGTTCGTAGCCATCTGCGGTGTGAAAGGATGCAATTGGAGGATTAGAGCGGCTGTGAAAAATGAACCAAAAAGGTTTTGGGTTACCTTGTACAAAAAAGATCATACTTGCAATGTTGCAGACCGAATTTCTCTGCGCAAACGTCATGCTCCGAGATATATTGCTAAACTGTTTTATGATGAATGGGGAACAATCGATGGAGTAACGCCGAAGATGATTAGATCTGCAATGAAGAATAAATATGGTATGCAGATGAATTATACCACTTCCTATAGAGCTTTAATATTTGCACAACACTTGGTGAGGGGAACAGCTGAAGATGGATATGAGCAGCTGCCGTCTTATCTCTATCGCATCGGGCTAGCCAATCCCGGAACTGTCACTGATCTTGTGGTTGATGATCAAAACAGATTCAAATATCTGTTTATGGCTCTTGGAGCCTCTATTACCGGTTTTCAGTTTCTGAGAAGAGTTATGGTGGTGGATGGGTGTCATCTACCGGGGAAGTATGGTGGAGTTATGCTAGTGGCTTGCGGCCAGGACGGGAATTTCCAAATATTCCCGTTAGCTTTTGCTATTGTAGACTCTGAAAATGATGAAGCATGGCAATGGTTTTTCACTAAGTTGAGTGGATGTGTCTCTGATCAATTTCCTTTGGTCATAGTGTCCGACAGGCACGCCTCGATTAAGAATGCCATTGAAACTGTTATGCCATGGGCAACAAGAGGGATATGTTATTATCACCTACAGAATAACATAATCACGAAGTACAAGGGAAAGCAACTTATGTACTTGGTCAGAGGGGCTGCGTATGCATATACGCATTATGATTTTAACAGATACATGGACGCCTTACGTGAGACGAAGCCCGATCTTGCAGCTTACTTGGAGGACGCAGATGTGAAACTATGGGCCCGCGTTCACTTTCCAGGAGAACGATACAACATACAAACGAGCAACATTGCTGAATCGATAAACTCTGCACTTAAGCCAGCTCGAGGATTTCCCATACCCTTTCTTTTGGAATTCATACGAGAGAAGCTAGGAAGATGGTTTTCTAAAAGGAGAGAAGACGCTATCAGTCTCACAACCAAACATAGCAAGGGAGTTGAATATTTGCTAACTATTCGTCAGCATTATGCTGACCAGATGACTGTCGAACGCATAGACGGTTGGCGATTTCACGTGAAGGGAGGACATAGAGATTGTATCGTTGATTTCCAACATCGAACATGTGAATGTGGAGTGTATGATGTTGAGAAAATACCTTGCTCGCATGCTATTGCTGCTGCTCCTGAGCTTAAAATGGATGTTGCCGCCCTCGTATGCCCGTCATACACAAAGGAATATTTGTATTCGACGTATGCAGGCAACATTTTCCCCAAAACCGTCGATATCAAAGAGCCCGAGTTTGCCAAGGTTTTCCCTCCACTCATCCGGCGTCCTCCTGGAAGGCAGAAGAAGTCAAGGTGGCAAACGTGGCTTGAAATCGCCAGAAAGACTACGCCAAAACCGCGGAAGGCTCACAAGCAATATAGTTGTTCAAAATGCAGGCAATCTGGACATACTCGCGCTAACTGTGTAAGTAAAAATCTTTGTTTTGAGGGGGCTCTGTTTTTGAGGGGACTCTGTTTTTAAGAGGACTCTGTTTTTTTTTTTTTTTACGTAGCGTTTCAAGGTTGAAGGAAAGTAGAAGTCTGCTCTTGAAGTCTTCCACAGAAGTCAGTTCAGGACGCATACGAAGTCTTCAGAAGAAGTCTGTATTTGAAGTCTCCCGTAGAAGTCTATAATCAGATGTTCAGTATGCAGATGAAGTCTTCTGTTGTAGTCTGTGGATGAAGTCTTCCATTGATGTCTAAAATTAGGGTTTTCTACGAAGATGAAGTCTACAACTTTTTTACATATATAATTATGCTTTTTATAAGTGGTTTTAATTGTATGACCAGTTATTTTTGTCATGTCTAATGTGTATTCTAAGCCACCGTGTTGGCTAATCAACTTGTTGTATTACCCTTCAACGATTTAATTCCAAATTTCAGGTGATTTTAAAAAAACAGTAGTTCACGATAATTACTTATATAATAAGGTTCCGAACCATAAATAACATAATAAGGTTTGAAGATTACATAAAGGATCAGGTGCTCTTTGATCCTCCGGCCAAAGATTCAGACATTTCTCGTGCCTTCTCATTGAAACGGTCCCGATCTTTGATGTAGACTTCAGCAACGGATTCCACAAAATTATCTCCTTCACCCACTTCTGGCTCATACAACATATTCACAAGAGCCTCAAATACTGTGGTTATGTTGTAGTCGGCTCTCCATTGCTCAGGGAGGAGCATCTTCAAGTAGATACACCCGCGATGGACATTAGGGTGGTAGATCGGGGTGCTGAAACGAACCTACATTACCCAAACCGTCACGATATTTAGGAGGGGGTATTGGATAAAAGAATTGAAGTGTTTTATCAAAACTTACGCGTGGGGGTTTAATCGGGTATCCCGGCGGATAATGAACAATCACTTTGAAAATCCCTCCCTCATAAGGGGTGTCAATAGGGCCAAATAGCAAACCCTCCCAATGGAACATGTCATCGGCCACAGGTCCTAAAAAAAAAATTGGTAAGAAATTAGAAGATTGTATGAAATTGGTAAGAAATTAGAAGAAGCTGTATAGAGATTACCTGCCGTGAAGTGAGCATTCGGATTCTTCAAGAGGTTCTTCAAACCTCTTTCGATGCTTTTTACTGTGAACGACATTTTTTTTTTATAAAAGATGATAATTGGAATTTCCTTAAAAAGCAATAGATGAAACTGTAAATTTTAGATCTACTCAGTAATATAGTCGGTTGCGTGTTTTGGAGAAGAGTAATAAATGATAAGAAGCGACGTTTCACGAAGGTCCGTTTCGTTTTGCGTTTGAGAAGTCTAAATGAGAAGTCTCCTACAGAAGTCTATTACTAGGGTTTTGAACGTATACGAAGTCTCCATAAGGAGTCTGTATTTGAAGTCTGCCGTAGAAGTCTATAACTAGATGTTCAGGACGCATTTGAAGTCTCCCGTGGAAGTCTGTGGATGAAGTCTACAATTGATGTCTAAAATTAGGGTTTTGTACGAAGATGAAGTCTACAACTTTTTTACTTATATTTATATAGTGTCTATAACTTTTTGTATTTTTGGGTTTTCCTTAGATAGCAATAGATGAAACTGTACAAAATATACGGTTATGCTAGATTTATACAACATACAAAACCCTAGTTAAATATCCATATTTATACAACATACAAAATATCAAGATTTATCGCCCATCGTACAAATCCAAACCTTCGTAACCGCGCTGCTCAGTCCCCGTTATGCCGAGCTCATAGTATATGTCTGTAGCAAGCTTCTCCATTATGAACTTGATGTTCTTATCAAACAAGCGGATTAGATAAAATGGTATGCCAAGCGCATGACACTCGATGTACTTCAGGCAATACACTCCATAGTCACCGCTCTGATTGTTTTTAGGAACGCTCTTCTGTGGAACCCGCTCGTATGTGTAGGGAACATAAGGGTACTTACCTTTAAGCTTCCCATGAACTATAACGTTCATAGGATAAGCCATTATATCGCAAAAAGGATGTATTGCATCATTAATCTCCTTATCCTTGCTGACCGTTTGATCGCTATCCCAAATAACGATGTGTCTCTTATGAATATCAATCAGCAAAGCAACCCAATGCATAGCCTTGATGTTAAGGGATGTGTAGATTTTATCCACATCTTCACCCCACATCTTATCAGATCTGCAGAACGCTGGTTGCTCTCCTGTGGCAAGATCATACGCACCAGGAGGCAACATTCTGCCTGCACCATTTTCATCACCACTAGTCAGATATTCTTCATACTTAGACTTCCACATCGTGGTGAAGATAGAATCAACGAAGCAGATTCTGTCGTTCCTAAACTATTCTGGATGCTTCGTGAAACGTTGTCTTAGTAGATTGATTCCGGCATCAATGTGCTGCAGTAAGCAAATAATTAGTTATTGTAAAGCAACCTTACAAGTAACGATGAAAAAAACATAAGTGTCCATATAAAGTCTGAGAGTGAAGTCTGAGAGAAATCTCACCAGGTCCCAAAGCCATATTCTGGGAGTCAGCAGCACTTGGTACCAGTGTGTGGTTGAGTGTTCCTTAGGTTTTTTCTCATTCAACTCCCTTTAAAATGAAGTTACACACACATTCAAAATCACGTCACATAAACTATGTTTTAAAGGGTGATTTAATAGTGCAACTTACGGGAAAGTCGCCAAGAAGGCAGTCAGCTTGGCTTTTTTTGTCCTTGGCAATAGGACCATAAGGGTCATAGCCATTGCCAAGACGCACAACCAGCCTCTCTTTCAACTTTTGCTTATCACCCATCTTCTTAGCCATGAGCATTACTGCTTTCTCCTTCAAATTCTGTTTTGCCCTTTTTGCTTTATCAAACTCCGTATCTATATCTTTGGAGTTTTCTACCAGCACAACACTGCCTTCACTGCCCTTGTTGTTAACACTGCCTTCACTGCCCTTGTTGTTAACACTGCTCTACATAGTTTGAAGCAAACATAGTTTTATTGCAATTTTCCAATGGACAAACAAACATCTTTTTATTGCAAAAGCACAAACAAACATCATTCTAACATTTTCCCAACAACAATCCAAAATAAGAGCTAAACATGCCAACAAATTTCACATCATCTGTTTGACTGATTACTCATGGCAGCTACTCTTTTACTTTTCCTCTGCCCCTTGGGATTCTTTGAGAGAAGGTTATGAAGACTAACCCCTGAGGATTCAGCCTGCTTCTCCTGAGGATTCTCCTTCACTTCCTCGGGTATATTCTTCATAGCTCCGCTGGTGAACTTATCAAAAGCAGAACTCAGACCGTCTACTTTGTCAGTGAGTAAGACAATCTTCGTTCCAAGCTCAACCAACTGCCCCTTCAACTCTGCCTCAAACGTGTTGAGTCGAGTGTCAAGGAGAGGGGATTTTAAACTGAAAATTTAATTTGATTAGTTTGCTGTAATTGAGGCGTGGTTTCGTTTTTTCTTTTGGTGTAAGATTGTGAATGAAGTGCTGCGATTTCTTCAGATATGCGTATAAATAAAGATGGGTTGTTAGATATTCTATGAAATATATAAAAAGAAGAGTTAATCAGTCTAGTGTAGAAAGATGTAGAGAGATGTTGTCGTCGGTAGGAAAGAGTGGTTTCGTCGCATGGTGATGTATGTCCGGTCTGTAGATAATTGAGTGTCCTCTTTGTTAAGAGTTTGGGGTTTTCCGCAGGGAGGATATGAACTAATCTGATAGACCTTTACGGCGAACAGAGGAGATGTAGAAGGTAAGTAAGTAGAGTCGGTTCATGTAGCTGTTTTGAGAATTCCTGGTGATCTTTTAGGTCTGTTTCGTAGAAGGTAACAGAGCTGGGAGATTTTCTTTGATTTTTTTTTGCAGGATTGTTATACTTTTGTGTAACCCTAAAACGTCTTTTTCAAGTCTTCCGAAATTGTTCGTTCTTGAGACGTAACATTATTTGATAACTTTTAAAAAATTAGATTAAGATATCGTTACGTACAGAACGAAGTCTATTGTGACTTCGTCAAGAAGTCTCTCGTAAGAAGTCTGCTTGTGTGAAGTCTGGTCGTAAGTCTATAAGTCCTGTCATTTTTTTCATGACTTCATTTGGAGACTTCATTCTTAACAACACTTCGTATTATTATTACAGCTGTAAGTTGTTTTATGTAGCAAATCGGTAAATGTACCAGTTACAGCTGTAATATTGTTTTTCGCTTCCCCAAAATTAGATAAATTCGGTCTTTGTACTTACAGAGGAGTCGTTTAGCGAGCCGTTCGCCAAACAAGTCTTCATTAATAGAAGTCTGCATGTAAAGTCTTGGCATGAAGTTTATTGGTCTGTCATTTCAAAACTCATTTGGACGCTTCGCTAACAGACTTCGTACATTGTTACACGGTAAATTGTTTTAGTAATTTTTGTTTTTTTTTTTTCTCTAATATTTTTTTTTCTCCCAATATTAGATAATCCTGTGATCTTGTTAACGAAGAGGAATTAGTCGATGCTGTTACGTTGAAGGGTCTGCGTGTGAAGTCTTCGTATAATGAATTTCTCATACAGTACTATTGACTGTTGAGAATTCTGAGGTGAGTCTGTAACCGCTTAAAAGCATCTTATAACATTAATAGTAACGCAGAAGCTGCATATTTTTTTTTTTTTTTTAAAATAAAAATCACGTCCTTGAGATAAGAATACGTCCGTCTCTTTAGTTTCCCATCTTATTAATCTGTTTCAGTTTCCGTGTATAATCATTTCACCTCCAGTCGTATTCATTTCTTCTTCATGTTGATCTGTCATGAACCGTAAAAACACCGATGGATTCTTTACATACTTCTAGCCGAAGCAAAATGAAAGTTAATTACATGCAGAGCAAAGCAGATTGGTGTTAAAGTCAAAGATTCTCCCGCGCCTACTTGCTTCTCCGTTCTCGAATGTGATGGGTCTACTGGTTCCTACGTAATTAGTAGATAAAGCGGTAAGAGTCATTCAGTCTTATCAGTCATGCTTACTAGACAGCAGTTAACTGGAGTTAGACTAATCTACTGTAGGTGAGCTTAGCATTGGGATAGTGAGTTGATGATTTTACTCCAGAACATTGCCATGGCTGTTCTCTGGATGGAAAAGTATTGAAGGGACTGGAATTTGAAATACAGATGTAGCAACGGATATGAGTGGGCTTGTATTACATCAGGTATTCGCAAGCATTCGCGTGCAACAAACTCTCATTTCAAACTTACAATCCAGTCTACCCAGTATATAAATGACTGGAATCATAAAATTGAACCTTTGAACGACAGATACTACTTGGTATTTTTTAGTTTGACCCAAACGTACGTGACATACAAACCAAAACGAACTGTTGCTTAAGTATGCTGTTATCTGCTAATTTTCTTTAACGGGTCCATATTATATTGCATGTACTTTATTTAACTAAGAGAAACTTACTGATTGTAGATATTTGGGCATGCTCTTCAATCACATTGGCCTGACGCCTTTCAAGAGATGTCGCACTTGTCTTCTGTTACATTTTCAAAGTAGTGTGGTTGATTAGCTAAAGATGCCATGTAAGTTTAAACGCAAACACATAATAATACCAGACGTAAGCTCATCGTTATTGTATTTCAGCACCTTTTATTAATCAGTAAATAAGTGGACAATATGTTGAAGTGATGTGGCAACTCGGTGAAACACGCTTATATACTTCTTGGGAATGGCTTTAAGGAAACTAGTGATGGGGTGAGCGGTTGATTCGTGTGTGGCTTTAATATTATGGGTAATAAATCTAGTATCGTCTGCCTGTCCGTAGTTGTGTTATTACTACATGTTTAAATATCGTAAATTGATCTAGACTAGATACCTAATCTATATTCCCACAGGTGGTGATGTATGACACTTGGCTGGAAACTTGAAGAAGCATTCATCGGACATTTTGTTCGATTCGCTCATGATGGAAGGAGGTTGATGATTTGAGAGGACGACTTTCTTGATGTTTGATATGTTGCATAGATACAGGGCAATTGTCCCTAGATAGGGAACTTATCTATCTAAGATCTCTGTTTGAAGAAACATAAGTTTTTTATAATAAATATTATTATTTATATTTCATACGTATAACAAAATCTTACAGACTCTCACATGCGCAAGTTACCGTAGACTCACCTCGAAACTCGATAAAGTCTGTAAGCCCTAAACTCTAATAATTCGAGACTGTTTAATTCACCCTTTGTTAACAATCTAACATTTGACACACAAATATATTTATATATGTTCCAAAATCTAACAACTATACGAAGGATCACCAATTTTAATATCAAAAACATATCAATCTTAAGTCTAACCCTAAGATATATGCATGGATTCTTACACATTGGCAACCCTCTGACGCTATATGCCTCACATGGTTTACATTCAAATGACTCAGTTTTATGAATTTTTTTTTAAACATATTCGATCTGATTTAAAATAATTTATAAATTAAAATTTTAGAAACTTTCGTAAAATTATAGGTTGATTAATGTTCTAGTCAAATGATATATACCCTTCCTATATGAGGAAGTATGTGCGTGGAAGTCTACTGGAGAAGTCTCTACTGGTGTTCTGTATGAATAACAAGTCTTCTGGTGAAGTTCTACTCGTGAAAGTCTACTTTTAGAAGTCTTCTAGGTGTTCTTGCTGTTCTGAGACCAGTTCTTTTTTGTATTTTTGCGTGTTTTCGAACTTTGTATTTGATTTACAAATCATGGTTCCAATATAATTAACATTAATAAGAGAAATGAAAGATAATTAACTAATAAAGAAATCAAAGGTTCCGAAGAAAATTAACATAATAAGAGAAATTTAAATATAATTTACTGATAGACAGTAGGAAGTCTTCGTGTGAAGTTCTACTGGAGAAGTTCTCTAACTGGGTGTTTGATGAATACGATGTCTCTTGTATATACTACTCGTGAAGTCTACTGTTTAGAAATCTCTAGGTGTTCTCTGCTGTTATGTCTGTTGACCAGTTCTTTTTGTATTTTTGTGGTTTTCGAACTTTGTATTTTGATTTACAAATCAAGGTTCCAATAATATATACTATAATAAAGAAATTAAAGATAATTACATAATAAGAGAAATTAAATTAATTAACATAAAACTAATAGAATAAAGTTCCAATCCATTCAAAAGAAATTAAAAATAAATATTGGTGTTTGTTGTCTAAGATGAAGATGAAGAAGAAAGAATCAGATGAAACTCACACTTACTAACCAGACCTCTGACATGTCAATGCAAAATTTTTGTCGACCTGGTGAAGGAGTACTTCACCAGGTCGACAAAATTTTGCATTGGCTCTCAGGGTCTGGTATAGTAAGTGTGAGTTTCATCTGATTCTTCTTCTTCATCTTCGTCTTCATCTTCATCGTCATCGTCATCTAGAGCAATGCTCTCTTCACCGACCGCCTGCTACTTCATCTGATATGCGAAGACAAAACAGAATAGCTTATGAGATATGAATAGACGGTTGCGATTCCAGATCTGCGAATCAAATAAAAGATGGAATTAGTGTTTTCCCAGCGAGAGAGGAGAAAGAGGGAAAGAATACGATAACTTACGGCGAAAGAGGAGAAAGAGTGTCGGAGTTTAGAGTTTTCCGGCGACGTTTAGAGTTTTCCGGCGACGTTTGGTGATTCGATAAGTCGAAGAAGAAAATGGTCTCAGGAAATTTTTTAATTTTTTTTACCCAGATTAACTATTGCAATTTCAGTTTTATCTTGTTTAGTAAATGTAAATTTTCCCCCAAAATTTTCCCCCCAAATTTTTCGCGAAACATTTCAAAATTTTGGATTCATTTGAATTTCATTAGACTTCTACAAAGAAGTCTACGATAACAAAATCTTACAGACTTCACATGCGAAATCTATCGTGAGACTTCACCCGAAACTCGAGAAGTCTGTAAGCCCTAAACTCTAAAATTCGAACGTTTAATTCACTCTTTGTTAACAAATACTAATATTTGACATCAAAATAGTATAATATGTTTCAAAATCTAACAACTATACAAGGATTGCCATTTATAATCAAAAACATATCAATCTAAGTCTAACCCTAAAGATATATGCATGGATTCTTACCCATTGGTAACCTCTAACCTATATGATTCACATGGTTTACATCAAATGGCTTAGTTTTATATTAATTTTTTTTAAACCTATTCGAATTTGATTTAAAATAATTTATCTTTCAAAATTTTGATCGAAATATTTTTTATCATTTTTTAATTAATATTTCACATTTAATTACGGTTCAGACTTCATGGTCGAAGTCTGCGACTGTTTATGGTATTTTAGAACATAATCAACCTTACATGCTTAAAATTTATGAAAGTTTCGGAAATTTTAATTTATAAAGTTCATATTTTAGATAATCTTATTTTCTTTAGAAGAAATTGCATTGAAAATAT